>BSSO01001234.1:0-24947 GCA_030267885.1 Mesembryanthemum crystallinum
CGGAGTTACAGGTAAGTATTAGAGTGAAACTTTTTGTCAAATCTCAGGTGACCAAAATGGGAATAGTTAAAATTGAGGTCACCAGTTTAATATTACGCTATACGTCAGGGCACCAAAATGGAATTTTTCCTAAATACAATTATTCATGCTCAAAGTGTCATCTTCAAGACCATGCAAAGTCAAGGCGTCAAGAGAGTAGTGAAACGGAGGGAATAGCTAGTAAATGAAGTGTGTTAGCTGTTGAAGTTGTAGTGGGAGGCTAAAACGCTACAGTTGTAGCCGCCAACCCTAATAATCCTAGCTAATAAGGTCACTGTTCTTAAAATTCACAGCTTATCTACAATTTCCACAATTTAATGCGTTTTATAGGGTGGTTAACTACCTGCTCACTGCCCACCTAAGTTCTGATTCTGAAGGTCTAAAACTAACAACACTTTTTTTTCTCAAAATAAAAAAATAAAAAAAAGCTATTTAAACTTGGCCAATTATTAGGAAGGTTTTTTTGGACCACAAAAATTTTGTTTTGTTTTATTAATTAATTAATCAAAATCAAAATCAAAATTAAAATTGGTGGCTGCAGCTACCTCTTTGGTGTGTGTCAGTGAGGCTGAGGCCCCTCTGTTTAGCTTTTTCTGCCATGAGCCGCAATATGTCATCATTAATTAGATTGACAAGGATGAAGATGAACCTATCTAATTAATTTACAAAATAGAGTAAATCATAGTACTTAATTACTAGTATTGTTTTTCATTAAATTACAGTCTTTTCATCATGCTATATTCAATATTCTTCCAGTGTTGTAATTAATTTCCATAATTTGATGTTGTTTAGGAAATTAGGAGGTATCCATGATTGGGATCAAAAGGGAATCAATTCATCAGAGACTAGAGAGCATATTGTAAGGATAATACAAGTCACCTAATTGGTGAGGCAACCTGATTAATGTTTAAGATTCTAAATTGTACATGTAATCGAGTTATAATGACATGACAACATTATCATCATGTAAATAATTTGATTGATAATATGAAAGCTAAAAGATGTTTATACTTGCGTGGAGAAAAGTAATTAATCGTAGTATATTGATCATTTTTTTCCATGTCTATAGCTTCACAATTCATATTTCACTTGTCACATACACCTCAAATTCGGCATTGAATGGAATGAAGATAGAAAGAAAATAACACTCAAGTTGAAAAGAAACCGAAAGGAATAAAGAAAACTAGTTTAGTTACTCATTGAACCAACATAATACCGCAATTGGTTATTATCTGATATCATACGATCCTAGAGATTCAGATCCAAATTACTATGTATAGTCAATTTGTTAAATTATTAGGAATTTCCCTTTTTCTCATCCAACAAAAAAAAAAAGAAAAAGAGTAAAGAGAAGACTAGTTTAGCTAGAAACTAGGGTGATGAATGATGATGAACAAGAAAAAGAAAGCAAGTCTAGTAGTAAATGATTAATAGACATAGGTCCGGTCCATCACCTAATGCTTTCATTTTGGGGCCCATTATATAAATTAAAAAAAAAAAAAGGGCCCTAAATAAATCTAAAAAAAAAATTATGATGAGGGCTTCAAAATCTTCAGAATTTCGCTTTCACTTTTTGGTTTCAACAGCCCACTTCAAAAGGATTAGTTCCTTCCCTTCCATTCCACTAACAAAATTGCCTTTTTTTTTTTTTTAGCCCCCTAGTTTCCTCTAAAAGGCAACCCTAGTAGTCTTTTTAATTAATTAATCCAATAAAAATGTGGTTTAAAAATGCCATCTGTTTTTTGTTTTGTTTTTATCACGTTACATACATTTATATCAAGCCTTTAGCCAACTAGCTTTGCACTATATATACTACTAGCCTAGCTAGGCTTTTGGGGCTATAGGATAATCATCTTATTAATAGAAAGAAATAAGCCTTAAAGGATATTTTATTATGGGGATGAATTTGGTTGTTATGTCAAACAAAATCCTTAATGGTACTTTTATGGGTCATTGGCGCGTCTCTCAAGAGGATAACAAAGTTTGTTAGTGTTCATTTCTCTTTACCTTCTTCTATTGGGAAATTGGCCATGCAGTGCACATCAATAATAATTTATATTTTTTAAAAAAAATTAAAAATTTACCCTTTATACTTTACCTTAGATCACTCATAGTCAACATGTAATGGAATACAACATATTTTTCTACATGATCAAAGTTAATTTGAACTGACAAGTCGAAAATGGTACATACATGATCAAAGACATAGCATATTTTTACGCCTTCGGTGAAAGAAATAAATAATGTGTACATATTAAGAAGAATTGTTTCAAATACCTAAGCTAAAAATCAAGATATATTCTCGTGTTAAAGTAGTATCACTCATCTTTTGTGCATTCTTTAAAACTAAAATAGTTTTCAACATATTAGTAAGTGTTTTTTTGTGCATATATTTTTTTTTTTTTTTGATAGAACTGTGCATATATTAATAGTTATGTACTGTAGATTTAAATTAAAACTACTATGATTGTTAATTGTACACAGGTTGTAGCTGGTGTTATTTGGTCAAAACTCAAATGGGTCAATTTTTTTAGTTTATTAAATTTAATCTTCACAACTTGGATCATCATTTATCAGATGAATAAATATTGGCAGTAGTAAGTTGAAGCAATTTCCAACTTTTTCTTCTCTAATAAACTCATGGATCAGCAATTATGACCTGGATTAGATAGCTGGTTTTCCCGTGAAAGCCCAATAACAATCACGAGAAAAAATACAAGCACGCTCGGTGGGACTCGAACCCACAATCCTTTGATTAGAAGTCAAATGCCTTATCCATTAGGCCACGAGCGCTTTGTTGTTTTTACCTTCAATATTATACCATAATAACAGGAAAAATAGTCATACCAATTGAGGCTAGTTACTTTATACACTGACGGTGTAATCATTTCACCTTATTGAATCCCATTTCAAACCCTTCAGTTTACGTCGTTTAGTTCAAGCTATTTACTTTTTTTTTTTGAGAGATGGATCATGGATGCCAGAACTCAAAACTGAATTTGCATCAAGACATTCACCCAACCATTCAACAATTGATATAGCAGGTGCAACATCAGTTCTCAACCCAGTAAAGAACAACCAGAGGGAGCGAGAAAAAGGGCAAGTAAAAAAGAGATGAACATCATCCTCCAGAGCATTATTACAAAAAGCACAATCATCATTGAAAGAAGGAATTCTGACCTTTATCGTTGCCTTACATGGTATAGCTTTGGAAGCCAACCGCCAAAGAAACATCCGCAGCCTATGTGGAGCTTTGAGTTTCCATATGAGTGAGGGTTGGAATAGCACTGGACTCATAACTCTTTGATCAAGGATCAGCCGATAGGCACTCTTAACTGAGAAGGATCCCAGCCGGATAGGCACTCCATGATCCATCTCTCTTTTCCCTCAAAGCTGCTGTTTTACTTGACTCGATTTGGTGGTATCGCAATAAGGTGATCCATGAAGGGTGGCTTCCGAATCCTACGGATGTCACTCATATTGTCTCTCGCAGGTGGGCAGAATTCATGTCCATAAACAGCACTGCCCCTCTAGATGATGTTGCTGCCCAGCCTCATCCGTCCAATGTTTGCCCCGACATGGTTCATAATGGCTGTTTGGTTACTGATGCGGCAATCAGAGGTGGGAAGGCTTTTGCGGTTTGGGTGTGGTTTGATGAGGTGGGTAAAGTGCTTGAAGCTGGTGTTGTTTCCCTTCTTTCCTCAGATTCGTATTTTGCTGAAGCAAAGGCTATTTGGGCTGCTCTTGATAGGTTGCGACATATGCATCGTTTTGGTGTCCATATTAAGTCCGATGCGAAAGTTGTTGTAGACGATGTTCTTAGAGGTCCCCCTTTTCCTTGGAGGACCCGGCTTATTTTGGATGAAATTTTTGCTTTGTCTACTTCCTTGAATTGTAGTATTTCTTTTACCCCCCGTTGTAATGTGGCGGTGGCTCATTCTTTTGCGGCATGGGCTAGTTCATTGGACTTTTGTGGTATCCTTGGTGCCGATGAACTTCCCCCATGCCTTAGCAATAGGTTGTAATTCTCTTTTATTGCAATCTATTATCTCTCTTGACTAGCAAAAAAAAAAAAAAATTTACTTTTTTTTTTTTTTCTTTTTCCACATATTACTATTCATTCAGTTCACGTCGTTCAGTTTAGTTTGAGTACTTTCAGGCGAACTAAGGCAGAGCTAAATTTTGCACTCGAACATGGATACATATCAGCAAAATTTGCAATTCTAAACATGACCTATATCAAAGGCCGTTAGTTGAAGGATATTCTCAATTGCAGGACCTTAATTTCTAGGTTCAGCTATGACTTATGAATCTTTTATCAAACCTGTTTCCATGGATCCACAATGGTGGCCAAGTTTGTGGTCTGTGAACACCTTGTAAACTTGTAACCCTTTGTTCACAATGTTTGTGTTCTATGGACTATGAGGGTTTTGGTTTGTCCATATAAGTTCAATATATAGGCCCTAAGCGCTCTGTTGTTTTCCATCACTGTATTAAATTGGTTTTTCAAAAATGGCAATTCATATGAAGCGAAGCGAAGCTGATTGATACACTAGCAACAATTGAATTGATGTACAGAAAGGATCCGTATCAAGTAATCTGCACAAAAATGGACACTATTTACCAGCGCAGTAGATTACCTGATCTACAACTACAACAGCTAAAGTACAAAAATACATTCTGAATCAACCAAAAACACCCCCTTTCCCCCATTTCTAAGAGCAATACAAGTGGCATAATTCATCCAATCTTCCTGGCGAGATGTTTGTGAACGGCAAGATCCTGAAGCTGTCACTCTCCAAGCACACCAAAGTCGTTTGTCCCCCGCTTTCGGTGGTCTGAATTCAGCATCACATAGGAAAACTATATTAGTAGGCTGCTCATAGTTACATTGACCACAAGGTAAGAAGTAACAATGCAAAGTTGTGATAATTTGATATGCCCATTTAGTGTTTGTTTGCGGAACAATACCTTACAAGACAGAGTTTTCATGTCACAGATCCACTTTCTTGAAGGCACACAATCAACATTATGACACCAGCTGCAGTATTTGTTCGCATCTATGCCTCTGATGATTGCAACAATGAGACCAGCTACCCTGAATATGAGGCCACACATCATGTTAATTGGAATCATTAATCAACTAACAAAACAGACATNGTGCTCACATGAGGCTAAAGAGAAGAAGAGCGATGATCCTTAAGAATGGACAGTCCAACTTCTCCTTTATCGTCATAGACCTCTTCTCACCATAATCAAAAAGGCCTTTGTGCAAAGCTGGCTTCCTTAGATGTGGAGAGAAAAAGAGGACAAAACCAAGTAGGAATCCAGACACAAATCCTGCAACATTTGAGTAGTTGTCAACGTAGGGCAGCAAGCCAAGTGCGAAATTGATTGTGAAGACCAAGAACAGAGCTGCCATAGCTACAAGCTGCACTCAAACATGGGGACATATCAATAAAATAGCTTGGATACCATAGGGAAGCAATAAATGGTGGAGTAGTACAACAAAAGGACCTTGTCTGTGTATAATTTCCAGTCTCGAATAATCCCAGAAACTGAAGCACCTATCAAGCCAAAGAGAGCACCAGAGGAGCAAACTTGTGGGTTGTTTTCGACAAAAAGTGCAGCCAACAAACTGCCAGTACAGGCAGACAGTATATAGACAGTTCCGGTTCTCACTGCAATCAAAGGGACAAATTCACAACTCTCTTCTACTCAAAAGATAACAAGTTAGATGAAAGCTAGGCAGAGAAGAAAGAAAAGTCGTACTCGCTCCATATTTCTGCTCTAGATTGATCCCAATGAATATAACACTAGAGATGTTGATGATTAGGTGAAAGACACCCGCATGTAGCAAAATTGAGGTGAAGAGACGCCATATCTCATGATTGTTTGTCAAGAACATCCTTCGAAGAGCTCCCAAGTTATCCATCCTGCAAGAATGAAAAATAGAGAGAAGAAAATACTAGTGTTAAAGCATCCATGCCTATTACGATTCACCATTACAAGCCTGCCAGTAAACACTCACATTTGTCGTAGGGTCACATTACCCTAGGAAGCATAATCTGTTTCCTTAAGCTCAACTTATGCATTGTGCTTGTGGTGTTCGGATATATATATGCTCTACTTTTTCATTGTGCTTTGTTATACTTAACTTTTCTCTTTGGGGAGGGGGAGGACCAAAATGCAGTACTGGTACTTTAAGTAAAACAGACATGAGGAGCCTCCAAAACTAGAAATCACCACTACAAGCGAAGTTTCATTTTGAATTGATCACCATTGGGAAGTTTAGAGGATTTGGTTGATCACTTGACTTTGAAACTCAAGCAATCGGAAACTCAATGCCAAGTTTCACAATGTTGAAACCAAACCTAGTTCTTAAAGTCCAAAATTCTCTAGGAAAGAGTAAGCTACAATGTTTAAACCAAACCCAGTCCGTAAAGTCCAAAATTCTGCAGGTG
The DNA here is from genome assembly GCA_030267885.1 of Mesembryanthemum crystallinum. NCBI lineage: Eukaryota > Viridiplantae > Streptophyta > Magnoliopsida > Caryophyllales > Aizoaceae > Mesembryanthemum > Mesembryanthemum crystallinum. Next base: position 6,504 of record BSSO01001234.1, read on the forward strand.
GGCACATACACAAAGAACAGACAAACCATTAATCCAGTAGATAATAGAGTAAAAGTTCATCCATCAATTACACAAAGCTATTTTCAGTTGCGTATGATTACAGTAAGAAGATCTAGAACAAAATTTTGCAATTCTGGATACGGGCTTTAAATTTCAGAAACTCATATTCGTTCATTTCCTCAATTCTGTTAAATGCTTCGTCAATAGATGCAACAATGTTCAACTTCCAGCAAGTAATTAAGTCGAATAAAACATCAAAAAGATATACGAAACTAGGCCAACTTATGCACCAAAACATACCCAAAATTACAGCCTCATATCAACACTCATATGCATAAAATGATTCAAAACTTCTCAAAAACCCAGAAAAAATATTCAATTACATCCCAACATTGGAAAACAAACATCAACAGAAAAACGATTACGAGAGAGAAAAGAGACTTACACAGAAGTAGAGGGGCCAAGTAGAGGGTTCTCAGCGAGAGGCTGAAAGAACATTAAGGTACATTCCCCATGAGACCTGGTCCAGCAATTATTGACGATCATAGTGCAGAAGAAACCCACAAGATGAAGAAAGACGAAGAGAGAGATCACCCATGTCGTCTCCTTGTTCTTCGATATCGACCCGAAGAACGGTATCCTCTGCTCTTGCCCTGCCGCTGCCTCTAATTTGTTGACGCCCTTTTCATCTGAGACAGCTGGTTGTTGCTGTGATGCCTTGAAATCAATCTGCATTTGCTCCTTCTTCGTCAATTCCATGGATTTTTTCCTTTTTTCCGATTGATTTCTTGAGGTTTTTTTAGGGTTTTGGCAGAGAAATTTGGGATGAATATTGGCTATATACGAATCAACAAGTGTGTTCTTGATGGGTTTTGTACAGAATTTGGCCAACAAAGAAATGCTGATGGGTGTTTCTAGAGAGAGAAAGCTTGGTAGGGTTTTTCCATGGATTCAGAAGAAAAGGGGAGAGAGAGAGGAGAGAGAGCAGGGTGTCGAGTCAAGAAGTCGGTTAGTTTTATTGTTAGGAGGGGCGGGAAATGCAGTTTGGGTGGTTTTTCTGGGTTTTGACAGTTGTACCACAGCTGGTATAGCAGCTCTAAATCACACACACCTAACTGAATGGGTTTGTTACAGTTGGAGGAAAAATGAAGAAGAAGAAGAGAGAGAGAGAGAGAAAAAAATAAAAAAAATAAAAAAGTTTTCTTGTGTTATTTCTTTTATTTGGGAAAATCTGTAAAAATAACTCATTTGATAAGCGAGTTAAGTATGAGCATAAATTTTTATGCTTAATGAGCATAAATACAAATAGTTTAAGCATTTAAGGCAGTAAGGGGAAAAGGGGAGGGGGTCAGTGTGGCCCTCATGAGCCATGTGAGTAGCACATGAGGCTCACATGAGGGCATTAAGGTCATTTTATATCAAACTTAGACTAAACCAACCGACTAACCCTTGGTGGCCTTGGGGTCATCATTAGGACGGAAGACACTTATAAAGTGCTAAATGAGGACATAATTTTTGTAAGCTTAGGCTTATGTACAAACTCTTCTTAATACGCTGAATTATCATATGGGTATTTTTTATGACCATTTTTCGTCATTTGGGTATTTAAAAAAACTCTGGTGCCAAATGAGTATTTTTAATGGACCAAAAGTGCATATAGGTCCAAAAATTCGCCACCAGTGATCAAAATTTCATTTATTCTATTTTTTTGATACTGAAATGCATTTCCTTATTACTTTTATTTACCTAAAATCACTTTAATCCCCAAAAACCTTCTTAATCCTTTTTTTTCTCCCTCTCCTCCTCAAGGAAATTGAGAGTTAAGGGGTTTTTTTGGGATTAAAGTGATTTTATGTGAATAAACGTAATAAGGAAATGCATTTCAGTATCAAAAAAGTAGGATAAATAAAGTTTTGATCATCGGCAGCGAATTTTTGGGTCTACATGCGCTTTTAGTCCATTAAAAATACTCATATGGCACTTGAGTTTTTTTAAATACCCAAGTGGCGAATGGTGGTCATATAAAATGCCCATCTGGTAATTCGGCGCTTCTTAATATAAAAAGAAATGATTGCAAAACCCCTTTATATGTTCTACATTTTTAGACAAACCTCCTTATAAGTTTTTGATAAATTAAACCGCTTTTTAAGTGCATTCCTCCCTAATGATCCCCTTTTGGCCCCCCTGGGTGGTTGGTTTCCGGCCAAATTTCATGCAAAATGACCAATTTATTAAATCCATGCAAAATGACCAATTTATTAAATCCTTCTCTTTTTCTCCTTCCATTGAGTCATGAACACTCAAGATGATGTTTCGTGATGAAGATGATGATGATGATGATGATGAGCTCCTTCAATTTTTTAATTTGGTACGAACAATCATTCCATCACTCTTTAAAAAAGTGGTAAATGAAGATAATTTAAACCCTGTTTGGGGTGGTTGCCAGTTACCAGCTTTCAGTTTTTTTGGGAACTCAAAACCACTTTTTGAAAACCACTTTTTTTGGTTTTCAATTTTCTGTTGTCAGTTTTGAAAATCAAGCAAGGAACTGTAAGCGCAAAAAAATTCAGCTTGAAATTAAATTTATACAAAGAGCTGAAAATTTTTCAAAACCAAAAACTGACAACTGGCAAACACCCCGAACAGGGCCTTAGGTAGTTCAAGTCTATTTTTGGCGGAAAGCACATGAGTGTTTGTTTTACCAAAAAATTTAGAAAATATTGCCGCCAATCCCCCTATATAATAGGCTTCTTTTGAGAAACCCCCCTATTAAAAAAAAAAAAAAAAAACTTGTAAGGAACCCCCTATATGAATAAAACCTTTAAGCAAACCCCCTATCCGGCGATTTTTTGAATTTTCCGGTGGGTTTTGATTTTTTTATAACCATTTTGCCCATATGTATTAGTTTTCTACCTTTTCTTCCTTATTTTACCTGATTTAATGCAACTAATTCAACCCACTGTTTCCTACATTTGTCATCTCTCTCATTCCTCAATCTCTCTAATGAAAATGTGGCCAAAGTATATGCAAATATGGGATTGCTTGAATTACCCTTTGACCCTTACATCTTGGAAAGAGGGATGAACAAATACAACTAAGTAATACAAATACATATGGCTTCCTTCGAGCCAATTTAAGAAGAAAAATAACAACAATTACAACTACAACAGTAATCAAAGGCGGGAGAGATATTGAGAGAATGAGAGAGATGACGGAGAGCAGGTAAAAAATCAGGCAAAATAAGGGGAAACGGTATAAAACCACTACAAAAGGGCAAAATGGTCATAAAAAATATAAATCGACCGGAAAATTCGAAAAGTTGCCGAAGGGGGGTTTAATAAAAGGTTTTATTCATATAGGGGGTTTCTTACAATTTTTTTTATTTTATTTTTTTTTTTTATAGGGGATTTTTCATAAGAAACCTATTAAAGGATTTTTTGGCAATTTTTCAAATAAAAACTCTACCAACCAAAAATAATTGCAAACTAATTACTGCGCTGGTTATCCCTGTTGACATTTCTCCCCTCAAAGGCTGAAAACAACTCTCACTCCAGTTCACTTTGTACCTTCGCGCCCCCAAAAAAAAGAAAAAAAACTCCCTCTCTCTGCCAATCTATCACTCTCTCATCACACTATTGAATTTCAGACTGAATCTTGGATATATCAGCTTTGGTGGCCAAAATTCGATCCATTGGTAGCAGCAAACGGAGATTTTGTGAAGGTTAGATGCTAATATTCCACTGTTACTTTTGCAGATTTAGAGGTAAATAAAAATTAGGGTTCTTATGTTCACTTCATCTATCTATTTCGAATTGTGTGAAAATTTGGTGATTTGAAGTTAGAATCCTAATTTAGGGTTTTTTTACTCGTCAATTGTTTGCAATGAGTTGATTGTTGTACCAACGTAGAATTCTTTATTGCTAATCGTGGAAAGCTTTATACAAATATGCAATTACAAATTGTTATTGGGTCATGTTGTTTGCCTTTGGTTTCTAATTTAATCGCATTATGACATAGGTTCTTAAAAAATTCCTCATGTTAAAATTCCCAACTAGGAAGGAATTTAAATAAGCAGTAACAGTACTAAATTAGCAGTCTTTCAAGGAAGAAATCTAAGGTATTATTGCAGTGACAGCTGACGAGAATCGAGACGCAAGGCTGGGTCTGAATTGTATGGAGGGATGCCATTTTATCATATGTGCTTCTTGATCTTTTATTTTAAATTATTTTTGAGTTTCTGAGCAGCTGGTTGTCCCATGTCATCTTGTGTTTGACGAGTTCCATTTACATTGGGTCAGGTTTTGGATTGAAAGATATTTTATTAACAAAAAATCAAACTCAATCTTATGATTGACATGTAGTTATACAAGAGATGGTGGCTAACTGGCTACAGTATTATTATTTCATCATTGTCAAAAAATAAATTGAGAAGTGGGCCGCTTGCAGTTGCGACTTTTGATTACGCAGCTTTTGATCTAATCTGTGGTTGTATTGTAAAAATATGAGGTTAATAACTGATCTTCTTTGTTCATGAATTTTTATCTTATTTGTTCCTGATTTTTGATCTTCTTTTTCGTTATTATTGTTTGTCAACTTTATTCTCTAAGAGAATTTGTATTGTTTCATTTCGCAGCTAATGTCTTTGATCCCCGCTCTCTTTGTTTGTTTGGGGCATTNCCCCCCTCAAAAAAGAAAAGTCATAAACTGTAAAAGTTTTTACTTCACAGAGCTGTGTTTGATCTTTTAACAGATTAGGAATTAAGATAGCTCGACTCTTTATGTTTTTAGGATGTGAAACAGCCGGATATCCTTGTATAACCCAATGGACTGGAATGTTTGTAGGTCCATAGGAACTGATGGTGAGCATTCAGGCGATCTAAAGCAAAGCAACAACGAGGACAAGTATGGGTTTGTGCCTGAAAACCTGGTCTCAAGGACATCCTTTAATAGTGCAAACAGTGATGAGTCTTCTGATGAAGAGAACGAACCTTCTTCTACATTTGTTGATAAAGATGAGATCTGGGATCCACCAGACCCCGAAAATAACGAGGTTGATGAAGATAATAATATTTCGTCAATTTATGATTACTCTGATGAGTGTGCTGATGTTGATGTCAAAGAATGGGGAAAGCAGAGTTCATTGAATGGCTTTGAGGGACTTTCTAGTAGCTATCGTTATAATGAGGAAAAACAAAAGGCATTGAACGAAGTGAGGGATGGAAAGTTCAAGAACTTGGTGAGCCAACTAATCAAAAAAGCTGTTGTAGACAACTGCAGTGAAGAGGGTGAAAGCTGGGTAGATATTGTTACACAGTTGGTTTGGCAAGCTGCTTTATTTGTAAACCCTGATGCTACTGCGGGCAAGAAAATTGATCCATCCGACTGTGTGAAGGTTAAATGCATTGCAAGTGGATCTCGTAGCACAAGGTATTGTACTTGCACCTGAGTTCGCACTTCTACGAAGGCTTTTGATCAGTTTTTGGAAGCTTTCTGTTTACTGAATGACATGAGGATTGTGCTTGTTCTTACAAGTCCTTAATTTTTGGGAGGAACATCTTGGTACTTTGTATTGCCATTGCTTTTCCAAACAAGAGTATTACTAAAAGGAAGACTAGAGTTTCTCTCTTATGTGAAACAGGTCCCCACAAAGCAACAATTTAGCAACACTTTCAATTGATATTAGTATTTTTTTTTTCCCAAATTTAATAAATCTATATGCATATTAAGTTGATAGCTTGATACTGTACATCGATGGAGTATTGTTGTGCTGATTGTGGATAATCACTCATTTGAAGTTCATATCGTTATGATTGCAGTCAACTAATTAAAGGGTTGGTCTTTAAGAAGCATGCTGCTCATAAACACATGGCTACCAAGCACAAGAACCCTAGACTATTACTAATAGAAGGAACGCTGGGTTCTTCTTCGTCAGGGCTGGCATCATTTAGTTCAATGCTTCCTGTGTCATCTGATCAGCCAGACTTGTCATCATTTAGTCGAAGGACAACCCAGGTAATAATATGTAGATTCTTGGAAAAGCTACTTATATCCTTAGTTTATGTAATTGTTCATGCTGCTATCTCTGACAAGTTTCTTGTTTAGGGTAAAGACAATATTACAGATCTCATTAAGACTTTGGTTAAAGACTGTCATCCAAATGTTATTTTGGTTGAGAAATCTGCTTCTCGTGATGTGTTGAATGAGATCCTTAAAATGGGGGTCACCCTGGTCCTTGATATGAAGCTGGAAAGCTTGAAGGAAGTTTCTCAGTGCACTGGTTCACCTATCTTTTCCTCTGATAACATATTAAATCAGGAGCTGAAACATTGTGATTCGCTTTACTTCGAAAAATTTGTAGAGCAGCATGCTTTTGTTGGCAATGGTGAAAAGATGCCATGTAAGACTTTGATGTTTTTGGAGGGATGTCCTACACGCCTACGCTGTACGGTAAGTTTTTTTCTTTCCTATGCTACTCTTGGAAATTTGACTGTGTTGTTGCGGAAAATTGTCACTTGTGGAACCAATACTACAGGACCTTTATACATAATTTTCTCTAATTCAAGCTTAATGGTTGAGACTTGATTGATTCACTTTGATTATATATGTCGAAATAATGGCACAGATTCTTCTGAAGGGATCACAGAGTGAAGAATTGAAGAAGATAAAGTGTGTTGTACAATGTGCTGTTGTGATGGCTTATAATTTCATATTGGAAACTTCCTTTCTTGTGGATCAAAAAGCAATGTTCTCCACTATTGTCGATTTTGCTTCAACCGATGGTGTTCATGTCTCAGTCTCCAATAGTAGTGATGAGGAATCTAGTCATGCCCATGAATCCACTTTAAGAACTGCTACATCATGTGTGCTTGATATTCCCATTTCCAATGGGATGAATGGGAGGGAAGCTGAAGCTCAGACTGCAGCTTCTGTTCCTGTTTTACCCATTGAAGAGGCACCTGATGGACTTGATGTAAAAACAAAGGGCAATTACAAAGAGGATGCAAGAAAAGAAGTTGATGATGGTGAAAAGGGCATCCAACTACAGATTTATTTCAGCAGGGTATTGGATTCTGAGAGCATCTTAGTTTTGATGTCTAATCGAAATGCATCAAGGGGTACTCTTTGTGAGCAAAGCCAGTCTCATATCAAATTGTACAAGAAATTTGATACTCTTGGGAAGTTCTTGCGGGATAATCTTTTCAATCAGGTTCCGGAATCTCCTCTACACCTTTTATTATGAGTTGAGTTTCTTAAAATATGGCATTCTATTTTCCTTGAAGCTGCTGAAAGCTCATGAAGACAAGTAGTTTTAAGTAGTTGGTCGCATTACTAACTTGTTTGTTGAAAAATAATTATTTTATGTCAGTGTCTTGATCGAGTTAATTGTGAAGTATGTTCCTCTGATTTAAGTAAATATAGTCTGTAGTTGCATGATTATGGAATTGATCTAACTGATGTGGTTTATTCTGAGGCTAAGTCAGTTACTGCATTCTGAATCCTAGGCCAATTTAAAAAGTGAGACTAACTGGATTTTTGGATATGTAGAGTCTTCAGTGCAAGGCGTGTGGTGGACTACCTCAAGCTCATTTTTACTATTATGCGCATCACAACAAGCAGCTCATGATACGAGTCAAACGACTAGATAAGGCTTTGCCTAGGGAACGTGAAGGAAAACTTTGGATGTGGAGTCGTTGTGGGAAATGTGAGCCTGACAAGGAGAAGGCAACCAAAAGGGTATTGGTATTAACTGCTGCATGTGGCTTGTCACTCGGAAAGTTTATGGAGCTGAGCTTGTCAAGGAATTGTTCATATAATAGGCTTTCAAGCTGTGGACATTCTTTTCAGAAGGATTTCCTGTACTTTTTTGGGTATGAAGATCTAGCATCCGAGAATTGCCTCTTTGTTTTGTTTTGTTTTGTTTTGTTTCCAGACTTATTGTTATTACTTCTTATGCTCTCCTGGATACTCTAGTGGGATTTAGTTGTCATTTGAGAACTACCCTAGAATAAAAGAACAGCTCCAATTTGTGACTACATCTCCGTTTTCTCTTTTAGAATAGATGCAGTCACCCACTTGTTTTTATGGTCTTGCTAAAATAAAACATGTTTATGCAGATTAGGGTCCATGGTTGCTCTGTTCCATTGTTCTCCTGTTGCATTATATACAATTTCTGTGCCAGCTCAGAAGTTGGAATTTAATAGCTCAAGTAATAGAGATTGGCTTCAGCAAGAAATGGAAAGCGTATGTTCTCTATTCTATGGCTTTCACTTTTTTAGAAATTAAGATCCTAATCTTTCAAAGCTCTGACAGATCAGATTTCAAGCCTCCCTCCTGTCCCCAAAAAAAGTAAAGTAAAATGAACAAAAAACTTAAAGGGGAGGAAAGTAAAGGTGGTAAGTTATTTTTACTATCAGTAAATATGTTCTTGTTTACTATATTACTTGCAGGTATACACTGAAGGAATTTTGCTGTTTACTGAAGTTGGCAAGTATCTGGAAAAAATGGAGACTCGGTTTTCTGGCTTAAATCTGGTTCTTGATGGCTCATCAAAAGCATTTGCTGATGTTGTAGACATGTTAAAGCTGGAAAGATCAGAATTTGAGGTGAGTGCAGTGAGTATGGATCGACAGTGAAGTCCTCATGGTTTTTTTTCCCCCTCTTCTACTTCCACTAATATGATGAACTTTTCTCTACTTTCTCATGCCATCCTTTGTTTGTTATTTAGAAAAATAAAAATTTGCATATTGAAAGTTTGGGCTGAGGCAATGGGACGGAATTGTTAGTATCTAATACTAGGAGAAATCTATATCTATATGTAATCATACAAATATATGAGGCAATCTACACTGCCATGGGGCATGCCAAGTCATCTTCCACATGGATCCTAATTGTCAATGTGCTAATTCTTATACCGAGCTGACTTAGCAACATTAGTTAAGCAACTCAGCTATAATAGTGAAATCTAATGCCACGTATATATTATAAGCAGTTTAGCATTTAAAATTACAATCAAATGGAGTAATACTTATCCACCAATGTATAAGTATTAATATTTACGGGTTGGTGTGTGATCAACCACCAACTATAGTCCTCTTTTTTATGGGGGAAATTGCTATATTTATAAGAGACTTGCGTAATAAGATTATTCTAACAATAACCATGATAGCTTAGAAATTTAAGTGCCAGTTCCACATTCGCTGTATTCTTATCTACATTGATTTAAAATAAAATCATACTACATCTTGTATGTCTAACATTTCCATCCAAGGCCTCTTTTATAGAATAACTACATGAATGCATTTTCGTATTGAAGTTAATTACAAGTGCAGATTTGGTTTAAAAATTGCAGAATTGAAATTGATTTTAGGGTTATAGTATATTATTTTTGTACGAAGTGCATTAACCAAGTAACGTTACATAACGTATGTGAAAAATAGATTTGACTTGGGATAGGATTGTTTGTATGGCTTTATTGTGGATTTTTGCTCATAGACTATTTCTCGGAGTCCCCTTGCGTGATGTGCAGAGGGATTGGCGGGCTTTGCTGTGTTGACCTTGTTGTAACGAGGACGCCTTGTCCTCCACTCCTCTTGTACTTGTTTCGCTTTTAATACAATTATTTTCCTTATCTAAAAAAAATAGATTTCACTTAGAGAAACATTGTGCAACCTTATAATTGACTCTTAACACTCTTAAATAGTATAGATAACCTTATAATTTTCAGTGTACATGTAGGAAACACTAGTCAACAAATTAACATGATTCAAACTTGGTGAAAAATAAATCACTTTATGACTAGGTCGTGCATTGCACAGGGAATAATTGGGAACAGAACAAGTATGATGATGAGTATCGTTCTGGAAGCTAGAGTTTATGAAAGATCTTATTCTCATCACACGAAGGACACTGAATCTAGTTTAGTCCTACACATTGAAATATTCTTATGACAGTGATATGTTGACATCGCTTATGAATAGTCCATGCACTGCAGGGGGAGTAGAACTAATACGAAATTGACTATCTTTCTGGAAGCTGGAGTTCTTATGAAAGATTATTTTTGTTCTGCAACGAAGGACACTGAATCCAATTTAGTTCTACATACATTGAAATATTTATGTGACTATGAATTGATGAGATCTGTTGAGCTTCTTTCTTCTTTTTTCTCTCTTTTTTCTGGAGGGGAAGTAAGCATATAACAATATTGATCAATGATTGAGAATACATCGGATAGCAGAACATTAGAGATAATCAAAGGTGGCTGAAACCCATGTAACAACATCTTTCATATTTGTAGAGGCTGATTTCTTATATGCATCATAAGGAGACATATTGATTTTGTTATCATCCTGTTGAAATATTGAGTTCTGTTGAGCTTTTGTACATTATGGAGCCATATGCTGCCTTCTTCTTGCATGGTGGAGCTGATTATTTTTTTCATTTCGCTTCTTTATAATATATAGAAGAATATCAAGAATATTAGCATCAAGAATGACAGTTTACATCACTCTGTCCATAAAGTTTTGAGCTTGAATCGGCTACGATGGGAGATTCTCCTTGAAGCATGTGTCTGGGACAAACGGTTGCAGTTATTGCTTTCTTCCTCTTCAACCTTGGTCTGTTCTCTACCTTTAAAAAACTCAGAGGATTCCAGAGGATGGGTGTGGAATCCATTTGCTCAAATTCGAGAGGAGTCCAAGAAGGATCTTCACCAAGGTTATCTGCCCAAATTTGGGCATTTACCCAAGTTTGAACTGCTACGCTCTCCAGATTTCTCTCGTAAAGTATCTCAACTGGTCATTGATGAGGGTTTGAGGCTGCACATCCCTGTCAGCAATGGTGACTACATTGTATCAGATTATGATGGTGAAATCTCGAGCTCTGCTGCTTGCGCCCTAGCCCTGATGAAAGACTTAAACCCTTCAGCATCAGACAGTAGTGAAAATATTACCCTGCAACATACTACATCTGAGCGTTCAAGTTGGTCGCTGGACAGCCCCAACGCGCCAGATTCATTTCATCCTGCCCCCAGCCTGCCTTCCCTAGATTCTCATCTCTCCAGATTTGATGGATCAAATCAATTGGACTTTTTGGTTTCTTATGGACAACTCCACCATGAAGTTACTCTAGGCATCAGAAAATGTCCAAGCAAGGGCAAGTATTCTGTACTGATCATGTATGCCAGTGAATTCCATGGTCTTCGAAGTCGTTGCTATCCATCAGAACTTGATTATATTGCTTCTCTTAGTCGCTGTAAGGTTTGGGATGCCAAAGGGGGGAAGAATAAGTCTGTCTCTTCTAAAACACTTGACGACAGGCTTATCATCAAGGAGATGAAGAAGACGGAACTTGAGTCTTTCTTGAAGTTTGCCCCTGATTATTTCCGCCACATGAACATTTCATTTGACTATCGGAATCAGACTTGCCTTGCAAAGATTCTAGGGATTTATCAGGTTTCTTAACTACTGTGTTCTTAGTTTCACTCGTATGAGCTTGGATCAGTATGTCTATCTTATCTTTCTTGATTCTTTTTTGCAGGTCACTATTAGAGATGTGAAGAGTAGCAAATCAAGAACGCACGTTCTCATGATTCAGGAGAATCTTTGTTTTGGCAGTAACATTACTCGCCAATATGATTTAAAGGGTGCATTGCATGCTCGGTTCACTGCAACTACCGATGGTACAGGGGATGTTCTGTTAGATCAAAACTTTGTCAGTGACATGATTTCATCTCCTTTATATATCAGCAAGAAACTCAAGACACTCCTTGAGCGAGCTATTTGGAATGACACAACATTTCTCAATGTAAGTTCTTCCTGGCAAAGAGAGGCTCCTAGAAACTTCGTCTTATCAAACTTGCTTCTAATCCATCATAGTGCCCCCACCCTAGTTGAGTCATTAATGGCATATTTGTTTGTTGTATTGGTTGCAGTCTCTTAATGTCACGGGTTATTCTCTATTCGTTGGGGTGGATAGGGAACAACGGAAGCTTGTGTGTGGGATTATTGATTATCTAAGTACATATACCACGGTTATGGAATTCGAGACGTGGGTGAAGACATTTTTTGTTCTCCCCATGAATGCCTTGCCAACCATCATTGCACCCAAAGACTACAAGAACAGGTTTAGGAAGTTCATGACCAAGCACTTCCTAGCAGTTCCCGATTGTTCAAAGAAACCTTCTAATCCTTGCAAAGTCTGTGGCATCAAAGCTGTTGATGAATTCTCTATTTGAAGTCAGTGAAGCAAGAGGAAGAGCTAAATGGTATTTAGCTCGTCCATTTTTCTCGTCGACAGTTGTACCAACTCTCCCAGAAAGATTATTTGTCTATTATGATTCACCTTTGCAAGCCTGCAATAATTAGCCTAGAGAAAAAAAATAAATAAATAAATAAAAAAAAAAAGGAATTGTTTCTTATGAGTTTTGTGTGCGGGTTCTATTTGTAAATTTCTGTATTGTGCTTTGTTGTGTTTAGTTTTCTCCACAGGACCAAGATGCTGTTCATAAATAGAGTGAAGCAATAAAGCAAACACTAGAATCCAATTTTCAGTTTAAAATGTCGAAACCAAAACCAGCACTTTATAAAAGCCATCATAAATCAGCTTATCTCATATAAGGCTAGTCTCTTGGAAACCTTTTATGAGACGGATAATCCACAACAAACTCACAGTCCAGCATTTTCAACCCAATCTATTAACACAGGGCTAGGCTGCCAAGTTTCAGGCAAAGCTTTGCGTGAGACCCATCTCAAACAATATTTTATGCTGATCCAATTTGCACCTAGCCAAAGGCTTAGCGCATTTTATGTCAAGCGTCTAACTCTTTGCTATGGTGAAACTTCCAAGAAGATGTTAATAATGGAACACATTCCTCCCCTGTTTATGTAGAACTTCCCACATAATTAGGGGTGAGCAAAGAACCGGGGTACCCGGAACCGGATCCGGAACTGGTTCGGAACCGATGGGTCGGAATTGGAACCGGTCTCATCGGTTCCGATTCCGGTTCCAAATACTGGGAACCGGTTCCAACTGGTTCCGGATCCGGTTCCCAGATTTTCGGAACCGGAACCGGTTGGGTACCCGGTACCTGTTCCTTTACATGTTAATTATAATCTTTAAAAGACTTAAATGTATGCTTTTCACGTTTAATTCTCAACATTTTGCAATTTTTAATTTTAAAATTCAGATTTGGGTTTGTAATTGCAAAAGAAAATTTGTTAATATATTATAATACTTTAATTAATATTTATTTTATTGAAAAAATACAAGATTATCGATAAATTTAGTAAAGAATGGGGTACTCGTGGAACCGGTCTCACCGGTTCCGGTTCCGGTTCCAACTTTTAAGAATTGGTTACAACTGGTTCCAATTCCGGTTCCCAAAAAAATGGGCGGGTACCCGGTTTGCTCACCCCTACAAATAATATAGTAAGTGGCTTACCTACTCCTATAAGTGGAAATTCATATAATGTGAGAAGTTATTTCCCTTTTATGCAACCAAACAACTTGCATAAACTTGATGAAATATTTTATTTTAAATGAATTAGAACAACTTGAAAAGTTTTATTTCCTATTCTATATGGGCTATACTAAGCCGAACAAACACTTATATTCTTATTTACTCCTTCCGTCCAAGAATTACCTTTACACTTGAATAAAATATAAGACTCATGTGATTAAAAAGTGTAAAGGTAATTCTTGAACGGAGGGAGTATTTATTTATTTTGTCTTGTCATAAAAAAAAAACACACACACATTCTCTGGCCTCTGTAATATTTATGCATTCAGATTCAGATTCATCAGTGGTTTATGTTTTCCGTTACTTGTGCATTTGTCTTGCTGAGATGTAGGTGAAAGTTGAACTAACTTCTGTAATGTTGAGCAGCACATAAACTATAGTGAACTGTGAGGCATAACTTTCTCTCCCCTCTCTCTCTCTCTCACTCTTTCTTAAAAAAGCCCAAATTATCACCGAAAAAAGCCCATATTATTCACCGAAAAAAGCCCAATAAGCTGGGTTGAAACTCATCTTGGATCATACTATCCAAAAACATATGCTCCAGGTTCACAAGTTTTTAGTATCATACATAAATGAGAATATTCCTAATTGATAGCTAAAAAAAAAAAAAAAAAAAAAAAAAAAAAAAAAGAATAATAAACCCAAAAATATAATATCTTACATTTTTTTTAGGATTATACATAGTAATCATACTTAAAACAAGTAAAGCCGTATGATAATAAAATTTCCCATATGATAATTTATTTTTTGTCCGTTTCTTTATTTCCTTTATATGGACATATATCATATTGATTGTTGCATATAAGAATAGTTTTATACTACAACCGAATAATTAATGCTAGTTTTTATGAACCTTTCCATAAGAAAATGCCCTCAAGTCATTTTCGTCTATATCTACAACACATCATCAATAATGAGGTCAGAGATGAAATAGTCGGAGGCACCAATCAAAATCGTTGTATAATTGAGAATGAGAAAATTCTTCAAAATGAAAATGATCAGGCACATCAGCTATTGAATTAAATATGTTAACATGATATTGATATGATATGAAGAATATCTTTAAAAACACCCCAAAAAAAACAAAAAAAAAAAAAAAAATCCATTTTCCAAGTTCAACCCATTAAGGAATCAACCATTTGACCCAATTGGCTTCGTATTATTTTTCGTTTTCCCATTTAAGAGAGCTAACTAATCCTTTTTATTTTGTTTCGGTGAGACCCCATTTTATGGGTTTTTAATGTTGACAATGAGGAACTTTTTTTTTTTTTTTTTTTTTGTCTTAGGACATGGATTTAAAGACACTTCTTAAACACACGGTCTCAATATTACATAAATAAATTCGTATAAGTATCCTCAAAATTTGAATGTATAATCGGATAAGTGATATACTTATAAATTAGAATACTGTATATCTTATTTATCAATAATCAAACACTTCTTAAGTTGGTCCATATTTATTTATTTATTGGTACTGTAATTATTAATGAGGATATAGTGGATGGCATGCCCCCCTGTACATGTCAATTTCGGTAGTCTAAATCTAAGTTGAGGTTTATATAAAATGTTTCGAAAGAAGCGGCACAATTGTGGCCGAATAAAGTTTTCTACATAAAAATACAGTTGACGGACACATTTCCATTATTTCTTTTATTATGTTCCTTCCTGGATTTTTCTGGATGTTTTATGTGCTGTGCTTAGGTATCAATGCTCCATCCTTAATGGCCATTCATACATATATACCAGATTGTAAAGGTATCTTTATATTCTTCCAATACCTTGTCGGTTTTGCGAAGCTAGGATGACATTGATGTAATTTCTGTTTTATGCCTTCCCTCCTACACACACNAATTATATAAATTGAATAAGGTGGAGTAGTTTTTTTGGTGAGAAAAATAGTTAAAGTTTATCCAAAGCCCAAAGGAAATTGTATTCAAAAGTTAAAATTGAAATTTATATATGTTTAATAGGAAATTCTGTTAATAAAAGAAGAAAAGGCTCAAAAAAGCAAAACTTTTCTTATTTTATTGGGAAAGAAAATTTGCATAGTTCATAATATTTTGTTGGTCAAACATTTGTGGTCAGTTTAATTGTGGAAAATAGGGCATGTTTTCATCTTTGTTTATCAGCAACTTTTTTTTCAAAAAAGTAGGTCAAGGTATAAAAAAGTTTCAACTGGTATTTGATGAGCTTTTTTCACACATATATATTTGTTAGATTAGATGCGTTTTATATATCCAACAAAAAGTCATGAAGATGCTATCAATAACGTTTGGCCACTGGCCAAGTTCAGATGTCTATCTAGATTTTTCTTAATTTAACCCATTGTGCTCTATTGCTGCATGTTTATAATTATGTTGCTTGTTGATTATTACTCTAATTTTTATTTATTGAAAAAAAGCCGCAATTACTCATCTTATGATGCGGTAAAAGGGTTTTAAGGTATGTTCCTTTGAACACTGAATACATATTGGCCTGGGTAGATTGAAATGAACATATTTTTAGTATCGCTCGGTCAATAATTTGGATTAATGCGTGCTAAAACATAATATCCCAAAAATAGAATTTTTTGTGCCTCCTAATAAATAAATAAATAAATAAATCTCATCTGTTTGTGGAACCGACGTATAAAAAGTGATGATGGTGAGGGGCTGAAATTCTATGAAAGGGACAAGAAGGCGGAAACACGCAGAAAGAAAGCTGTGAGAATTGAGGGAACGGATGGAATGCAAGTTGCATTGCAAAGAGAGGCTATTATTATTGTGTTTGTGTCTTGAAAATTAAAGTGTCTTCATAAATGTGATCGATAAAAGTATGTCTTACAGTATTTTTCAAAGCCATTAGTCATATCATAATGGACTAACCCGCAACCGCTAATGTTCCTAGTAATTGTAATTCATTCAACTTTGCACTTATGTCATGTGGAAAAACATACTACCACAATTTGAATCTGATTTCACTAATACTATTTAATTTCTTCCAGTTGGGGGGCATCAATGGCAAATTGGCCATGCATGTAAATGCGCATGTCCTACAGTACACCATCTTCGTGATTTTTTTTTTTTTTCCCTTTAGGGATAATTAAGAGTCTAATTTATTAAAGAATGTTAGAAGCAAAAACTCAATATATACCCATGTAGAGTCATATTCAATATGGTTAGTTTGAAATTAAACTCGAATGACAATGAGAAACACTATAATAAAGATTCAGTTTTAAGGTCAATGTGTCAATAATTAAAATAGTCAAAATTCAAAACACCCAATGAGATATTGATTAGATAAAAGTAAAATGTGAAGAATAGTTTAACATACAATTAATTCAACCACATATCAATAATACTAGCAGTTTGGTTCGTTGAAGTATACAGTAAGTATTATTCAAGCAAATACTTCTATATGTGGTTACTTACTTAATGTAAGTAACTAATCTAGTTATGGATAACCTAAGAGCTTTAAATTAGGTTAGAATTTGACTTTATTAACTACCGCATAGAAAGAAGAGAAAGAAAAAGTCATCGTATAGCACTATTGTTAACTGATATTTTTGGCGTGTAATATAATGTAGTCTTTACCATATGTAATGTAGTGCTCGGTGTTGAATTCCTCGTAACTAAGAATATGATAAAAAGTTAATTAACGTTGTTAGTTCCACAATGTCAAGCAGCAATAATATAATATGTTAATACTATATTATTGTTTCCAGAAGAAAGTGACTTGAAAGTTCAAAGGCGTACCATGCGTTCACCAAAATTGTGGAGACCATTATTCATTCAGAGTTGTCATAATATATATGATGCATGAGTTATAAATTAAACAGGCCAAATCAATCAGGCATGTATTTTGTTTGATGGTCGCTGGCCACTATGTATCTAATTATATCGCAAAGTCTTGCATGAACTTAGTCCATCCGATGAAACAATTGAGAGAAATAATCAAATAAGCTCTAAATTTGTTGTATTTTTTTCCATCCTCTATTTTTGGTCAGTTACAACGATGCATGCATGGTATTCATGGGACCATAATATTTTTGTTGCCAGTTTTTGCCTCAACGTGCTCCAAGATTGCACCCCCAAATCAAAAAATCAAAATAAAATCACTCTAAGGTGTCCTTTTTCCTCCCAAATATATATTATAGTTTTCTGAAAAACATTTTGTTAAAAGAAAAATGCAAATGTACAATGTCCCTTATAGGGCATCTAGAGGTACTCATCAATGTGTAAAAGAGTATTTTATTTTGTTATAAGAAATTAGAAAAATAAATAAAATTTAACTTATCCACTAATATATTTACCTTATTCATTGATTAGGTGAATCTTTGGGCAACCCAAATCAATTTGTGATATATGGCATATTCCTTACAACCTAAACAGTTATATGCGAGAAAAATCCATCACAACTAATCGTAACAGGTTATAGAGATATTGACTGCAGGGAAGAAATGTTAAGATCAATACTTCACCTCAAAAAGAAGAGAGTGATTAACCCAAAGTGAAAACACGCCTTATTTTACACCTTAAAAAATAAAATAAATTTGATAATAAACCTTTAATTCAGTACCTGCTACCTAATAAACACATATATTAATTAGATACAAAAGTCAATACGATATAATTACATACTTCTGTAGAGGAGGTAGGGCCCAATAATGTACACAATATCTTAATCTTAACCACTAAGCCAAAAGCCCAAAAAAACTCATTGGCTTTTTGAAAATCCAAACCCTCTTCTTTATATATATATATATATATATCCAATAATTTGGTGATTGATTAATTGATTTTGAGAGTTGATGTTGCTGAGCTAATTAAGCAAATGATGAACGAAACGGAACCTTGACATTATTGAATATGTTGGTGAGATAACAAGAAACTCAATGACACGAATTCAGTTGTACGAGGACAGCTTTATTTGGGTCTTCTAATTCTATA
>BSSO01001235.1:0-24942 GCA_030267885.1 Mesembryanthemum crystallinum
TTGTTAGCAAAACCGTATATAAAAATATGCTAAGTTGTTAAAAAAATCATCCCCTAAGTTCAACATGTTTATCGTGAAGCCAACTCTGCCGCTGACTGGCTAGCTAATTTTAACTTTGATACTAATAATGTCTACTGTGAGTTTGATGCCCCTATCCCTAGTATGATGAATATAATCTTCCAAAACCTCATTGGTTTTGCGAAGCCTAGGATGACAGTGATGTAATTTTTCTTTTTCTTTTGGGTGTGTTCTCACGCCTTCTATCTCACCAAAAAATAGTAGCTAAAGGTAGCCTATAAATTACGGAAAGTCACCATTCGATTTGGTTGTCTAACGATTAGACGCTTTTACCCAAGAATTTGCGCTCAACGAATATATACGATGAGACACACTTAAACGGCAATTTTTTTGCTATAAATGATGAGTTTATACTATAAAAAAAATGATAAGATTGTAGACAATGCGTTTTATAATTAACAAACACTCTTATGGAGTATTTTCGAAGAGAATTGTGAGTTTTTCCGAAAAAAATGGCAAGCTTTAAAAAAAATTAAGTTTTTTATACGTCTAAATAAAATAAAAATGAATTCATATTTTTCAAAAATGGCTTTTTCTTATCATTTCATTTTCATAATTCTTGTTATATTTTTAAATGATTCTTTTACGTTTTCTCACTATGTTTCCCCGTTTCTTATTTCTATGCAGCATAGCTTTTTACTAAATGTAGAACTTCTCTAAACACTTCTTATTTCATTCTTAAACTTCTGCATTTGTATTTTGTTTGAGAGTTGAAGGGCCTGTTCGGTACACTTAATTATTGAATAGTTGTTAACTGTTTGGTAGTTATAGTTGTTTTGGTAGTCGTTAGCTGTAATCATACTGTTCAACAATATCACGTAAAGCTCTACCTCAACTATTACCAGCTAATTCAAAAGCTATTTTAAGTAGCCTTTTAAAACACTACCTCAACAACTAACCACTATATTACGAAACACCAAAAATTACAATAGTAGTAGTTTGATTTAGTCAAACCAGTAATCTCAGTTGAAACTCTCTTACCATACACAACCTAAGAAAGAAAAAGACTGACAATCAATGAGAAGGAACTAAGACAGGGAATGAAGGGACATTTGTACGTATATTGGAATTTTCTTTAAATTTCCTTTTCCGTCCATTTCCCCACCCCACACCCACAAATTGGTGAATGACAAGAGTTTGGCGCGAAAGGTATGGGTTCATTGTGGGGTTAGGGGTAAATTCGGAATCTGGCTATTTATAGTGTGAACAAAGTAATCATCAATATTAGTACTAGCTTAGTGGACAATCTGAAAAAAGAGAGAGTGTTAATTCACTACTTACATTGTTTCTCTACGGTGAACCACCTACCTAATTTTGTTGATTCTAGTAAGAAGTACTCCAGTACGATCACTAGAAATCGGCAAAAATCAGTAACATCAATAAAATCCATACAAGTAAAATTAATAGAGTCACCAAAAATCAACGTAATTCAGCGAAAAATCAGCAAATCTATCTAGTTAGTATCAACTAAAAATAAACAAAAATTAGTGGAATCTGACAAAAGTTGAATCCTACCAGGGTCAAGTGTTGTTCCTCTAATTTTGATATTGTTGTGCCCCATCTTTCTTCCATAGGAGCTTCCAGGTAAAGCAGCTTACATTAACTTTATTTCTTCTCTTTGCTTGTCTATTTAATTCAATTCAAAGCATCAAAACCCAATTAAATTGATCGACTCTTCATTTCCCTCACCCTTCAATTGATTGTTCATCATCACAAATTTCAACATTATTCTTTAATTAATTCACTTCTGATGTTTATGCGCAGAAATGGCTTTGTCTTTACAGCGTTACACATACTTGTCAAGTGATTATGAAGGTAGTTTATTTCGCATCTTAAAAGAAAGGTGAGATTTTTATGATACCATGATCATCAACTTATCATGATTTTTTTATTTTTTATTTTTGGTTAAAATTGGATTGGATGTGACTTGTGAAAGAGATTGATTGCAATCTGCATATACTCTGCTTATTTTTTATTTTTATTTTTAAGAACTGTAATTTTTATTATTTGTATTTCAGAATCGAAAATGAAAGGGAGAAGTCTATGGTAATTGAAATCAAGTGTAAAGATTCCTTGACTGAAAATTTGATATTTGAGATTTTGTCTTGGTTGCCTGTGAAAGCACTACTGCAGTTCAAAAGCGTGTGCAAATCATGGTATGCTCTAATTTCGAGTCCCGATTTCATATCCAAGCATCTGAAGAATTACTATAAAAACAGTGATAGTGATTGTCTCCTTGCTCAATATCATAGTACTCTTAATGGACTTCAAGTGTTTGAGTTGTTGATTGATGAAACTGAAACACCTCGAATGCTGGCATGGGAGACACTATGGCACATGCCCTTGTATTGCTTGTACATTTGCGGTCCTTGTGATGGACTATATTTTCTAGGCTATTCTGCTAAGTTCGGCCTGTGGAACCCTGCAATCAACGAGCTCAAAATTTTACCCTCGTTTATCACTAAGCCTGATCATCTTCCATCCCATATAACTTATGCTTTTGATTGGGGAGTTCATGGTCTTGGATACGATCCATTAACAGATGACTACAAGGTGGTCGCTATAATGGGTTATTTGATTGGCGCTGATGAAGATGATTATAATGGGGCTTATGTCGTGGAAGATCCTCAATCAGTTCTTGTTTACTCGCTAAGAACTGATGCTTGGAGATATTGTGGGGACTTGAGTCAATATTATTATAGATTGGATAGGAGTACATGTTACACTTTTGTGAATGGGTGTTATTACTGGCTAGGATTACATGAAAGGGATGCAAATTCTGTTGTGATTATAAGTTTTGACATGAGTACTGATACATACGAAGAAAGTATAAATGTACCAAATTTCGACCAACCAGCTGTTCATAAGAGCCTTGCGATATACGATGATTGTCTTGCTTTCCTGACTGTTCATGGCAACACAAACCATTTCGATATATGGACGTTGAATGAGGGGCTTTGGACAAAGAAGTTCAATATCAAACCTCTTACAGACGTTAGAAATCCAGTTGGTCATTGGAAGAAGAATAAGTTTATATTAGAATTAGAAAGTGGTGATTCTTGTCTAGTTGTGTGTGACCTCCAAACACAAGAAAATATATATCCTCTAATAAAAACAACCGATCTTGCATTTGAGATGTTTCCTAGTTGCAGTACTTGCAGAGCAGTTTATGATTACAAGGAAAGCTTGGTATCAGTCACGGATAGGAACAGGTGGTGCCACCATCAGGAAACCGAGGGAGTCGATCACCAAGTTTAGCCATTTGCTTGTTATCATTCACATCTATAAATCGAGTGCTTACAAGGGAATGTATAATTTCTGTATGCTTTTGTTGCTATTGAGCAGAATAGCTACAAACTTGTAATGTGATTTCTGATGTTGCATATGTTAAATTTCAGACATGTTAGTATTACGGCTTTGACTTTGACATTTGGAGGAACATTTCTTTGTTTTTGGGTATGTATGTCTGCGCACTTGGTGTTAACATATATCATCTTTTTTTAGTTCTATAATTTGAGATATAAGATGCTCTTTCTGCAAGCAAGAGACATACTTCAATCGATCTGCTTTCATTCTGGTTGTTCAAGCACAAAATGACCCTTGTTGTATCAAACCAAAAGTAACCAGATTTTCTGTTCCTGGACTTAGATGGTGCTGACAAAAGCATATATACAGAAAGTCTGAAACTGTCGAGACCTTTCTCCCAACGAGAAATTATTGTATGGTTCCGGACCAATGATCCCTCTTCTCATCCTTTCAACACACCATGTGGATGAGTTTGGTCCCATTCGCGATTTGCAAAAGTATTATACTAAAACTGTCACACAAGTTGGCAAGCCTAGCTATAAAACTTTTCTAAGTTTGTACTATACCCTGAGTAATTAGTACTCTAATATTCAAAAAATGGTGAAGAAGCTGTGATTCTGGTATGTGGATCATTTCGTCAAAAATGAAGCTGCCCTCATACAGGATTTACATCCACCCTTCTTCCTTACAAAAAAAAAAAAAAAAAAANAAAAAAACTTGATACAGGTGTTTTCATGATTTTAGCAATCCAGAATCAGTTGAAACATGTGTACACATAGATGAAACTGGGTGCTCAAGTTGTTTTTATTAGAATGGCAATTTCATGTCCTGTACGTTTTCTTTTCTTTTATTTTTGGCTAATACAACCTTAGTTTTTCCTTATATATATACACCAAATTCTACTAAGCTAATTGGAAAAAAATCGTAACAAAGATGTTCATTAAGCATCACACAGTCTACTACAAATAATAAACTTGTGTTTTTTTGCTCATGAGGCATTCTGAATGTGTCACAATTAAGAAGAAAAAGGCCTAGACTTTTAGCGCCTATTCTATTATCTCACACACCCACCCCCACATAGTGATCAACTATATTTTTATATTCAAATCAAACTATATATATGCATGATTGATTTTGTTGCCAAGGAAAGCCAACCCTGTCACACCATGAGTTATTGACTGACAGTGGATAATGCCATTTCAAGAGAACTTATTAAGTGTAGGAATATGCACGTCTCTCCTAATTCTACCAGTGGTAACCCAATTAAAACTCTGTATATATAACATTCTCTACTTAAGCTTCATTATGTCCATTATTTCTTGTTTGGCAATCTTTGATGCTTTAGACTTTAGTCCAGCAAGGTAAAGAGGTTAGCTTTCATTCTATTTTGTGCCTTTATTCATCTACGTGAGTTGGTGTTTTATTCCAACAAGCTAAATATAGTGGTTAGTTTTCATTCTATGTTTCTATGCTATACCTAGTTTCTCTGAGATTGGTGCTTGCATTGGTAACTTATTTATTTAATTAATGTTTAGTGATGAATTCAACTAATACATAACCTAAGACTATTGCGACCCATGTTTAAACTTAGTTATTACTAATGAAGCTATAGTATATTAGGTTTCGCATTGCATATATATATATTTCATGCAGTAGTATGTTAATTTGATCATGTAATGGTTTGTTCGTTCCTTATTGTTATTATTTAATTTTCAGGAATATGAACATGAAGGGTTTGTTGATGGTGACGATATTGGTATGCGCCACTTTAATCAACTTGAACATAGAATACAGAGTTGGTGATGCTTTAACTTGGGTAGTGGCCGGGACAGGGTACTAAGAGTCGCTACACTCAACTTGTGAAATCTTTGTGTGATAATGTGAAGGGTCCAGAGACATCCCATAAAGTACCCACGATGCCAAAGTTAGTAAAACCTCCAAAAATTACCTTGGTAACTCTCCAGCAGGGACGAAACCCAGAGTCTACCTTTGAGAGGGGTCATACTATTTTCGAATTGGAATAAAACGAAAGATAAAAAGACAAATAAACTATTTTGTGCGTTGCATATGTGTTACACGTACAATATATGTGCAATATATGTAACAAAATTAATAAGAATACGTACATGGGAAATAATTTCTATCGCAGAAACTATTGATCATATAAATTGACGTACAGGGACCATGGCCCCATTGGACCCTAATGTAGCTTCCTCCCTGTTCTCAAGGCTAGTGATTCGGGTAATTACACTATCACATAATCTATCAACAATAGCAACTTATATGTGGTGGGCTATAGTGTAACAATTAATGGCAAATGTGGTTTCCATGTGTTTAAAACTGAAGATGTGAAAGCTAAGTTGTGTGAAAACAAGTCGGGCAAACATTGTAGGTTTTGTGAGGGGAGTGTAGAAAAAGATGTTGTGGCCAAAGTTATCAACTATGGGTATGATTATGCTAACCTTACATCCAGGGATAGTGTACCAAGTAAGAAAAGAATCGGGTTGGGTGTTAATAGGGTAAAAAGCTTGATAAATACATTGTACATAAAACAATTCAATGTTCAAAAGACTGAAGCAACATTTATGCTTGTTGTCGTATAAATGATTTCGGAGGCTAGCCGGTTTAGTTATATTGGGTGACAAATGCCGGCTAATTTTGCTACTGCATTCCAGCCGGACGGCATGACACTATGCTTGGAGAGAGAAGTTGGGAAAGAATCTCCAATGTATTTCGGGAAACAGCCGAAGGCAAAGACAACCTCAACGGAAAGTTTGTCATGGACTCCAAAGACTCTACCATTCCTTACACTTGGAAATTTACAAAAATAAAAGATTTGAAAGAGCATGTAGCTCTACTCTTGTATGTTGAACTAAAACTCAAAGATGACAAAGACGTGTAGTCTTCTGAATTCTAATCTCTATGGCGAAATAGTGCAACTCAACTCAACTCAAGTCGCTAACAAATTAAAGATAGGCTAGATAGATTGTTGGATGAACTTTTAAATAAAACTTAGCTCTCCTCTTGTATATGTTCAAGAAAAAGTCATAGATGACAAAGATGTGTAGTCTTTTGCTAAGCTAGTTTAAATTTAAATAAGTGGCCGGAGAGTTTAATTTGTATGTAGGAGTATGTTGTTATCGATCTGGTGTGTTGCTAGTCTTGTTACTATAATGATGTTGTCAATGATGTTTATTACTGTTTGAATTAGTGATCGACTTAACATTATGCCATATACTATTCGTGTTAAATTTCCATCCACACCTAAATTCCTAATTACTAACTAATCGGATTGTTGTTCATCGATAGAATCAAATGTAGATAAAATGTTAGTTTCTAGTAGGAATTCAATGATTGAAGAAGATATGCATTCTTAAACTCTAAAGATTATTGTCAAGTAGCAAATTTCGCAGTGTACAGATATATGTATGTATGTATGTATGTATGTATGTATGTCACAGAGTATTTACCAAGGTTTTCGTATTCACGATTAATGGATGACATAATAACACATATCCATCTCATTATGTGGGGAAAGAAACTAAGTGCATTTTACATATATACATGTATGTATAATACTATCAATTACTCTTCTATAAGCAGTCTCATATATAAGACCTGCTATTTAGAGGAAGAAAAAGCAGAACTTACTACCAATAAGGTCTAAGTACCACATCTTTCTACTCCATATAAGTTTTTGTGTTTTACAAATCATTATCAGCGGGATCTTCGATATTGTTGTCATAAAACAAGCCATCAATGATGTTGTCAATTAGAGCATCGATGAAGGCATTGCAGCTAATAGTGAAGATTCGTCCCACCTTTTTTCGTGCACTGGAGGAATAAGCGAAAGTTGCAGCACAAGTCACTGCTACCAAACAACCCCCTAAACCTTCGGCTAAACCTTGTATATCCATCTTCTTAAATATAGAGTTGCCAGTTGTTATTTCAACACCCATTGTTACAGCAAATATCATCTAAAATTTGAAACAAAATGGAAAAATCGATTAGAAAGAAACTTTCTCAGATATTTGACATACAGCCTAGGGACAAGAATAGTGGACCTTAGCTTACTATAGCCTTAAAAATAATTGGATATAGTTTAATTTGTTGATATAAATACTTAGTCCTATTTGTACTAAAATCCTAATAAAATTGTTGTTCATGAACAACATCAAATGTTGATCTAGTAGGAACTCTGGACCTGATATATAAGCTATATCTAGTTTACTGAATGGTCAAATACGAGAAATTATTACATGGTCTCGTACCAATAGTCCCTTATCTCATATAATAAGATATTTAGCATAATAAGGTAATGGGGAAGTCAACTGAAAATTATTAGTTAATTTTAAAGCTTTTTTGAACACTAGAAATGAAGTTGGATCACTTCAATTCAACATTATTTAACTTGTTGATCATATAGCTATTAACCTATTACTCAGCAGAGAATTGAAAAAGTACTTACCATAGCAAGGCGACCAGTGATGATCTCAAAGTCCTGGCTATTCTTAGTACTTTCAACATACTCATACAAGTTTGCCAGAAACGGTGACATCTCCACCTCCTCACCACCACCACCACCACCAACACCATCACCCGCTTTCGACGTCGTGGTCCTGATCATGACTCCACCACGATCGGACGCGTACGACCTGAGGGTGCATAGCCGTGGCTGTAGGACCACCTTCACCTGATCAGGGGCGGCGGAACCAGAGGGATCAACGGGTTGTCCCACCACCGCTCTCGGTGGCTGCAGCTCGCAGACGATTGCACGCGCCGCCACGATAGAGGAGGCCATGTATGAGATAATAAGATTCTTGTATGTCAGAAGAGGAATCTTAAGACTTGAGAGTAGTATATATGTAGCTTAGTGAGTAACACACAAGTTTTTATTTGGTTTTTATTGGTTTGAGCTTGATTGGATATTGAGAGGAATTGGAAGAGTACACGTTAGTAGTTATAAGAAAAAGGTAAGGATTGGGTTACGTACGTAGGTAGGTGCTGGCTTTGTTTGGTTCTCATATGTTGCTTTCAGGAGAGAGGGGGATGAGACATGAGATGAGAGAGAATATAAATGTGGTAGCTACTGGCCTACTGGTGTTGTACTGGTTGATGGCTACGACTTTTGAACTTTGGAGGAAAGCAAGCAAAGAGTTGAATGCAGTGAATATGCTGGATGAGGTGGACAGGACAGGAGTGATTCCTACGACGTCCGCGGAAATTGTTTGGTTGACTCACCGACTCATCATATGAATCATTTTTATATCTTAACAGCCCGTCTTCTATCAGGCAAATTTTTATTAGGCAGTAGTAGCAGGAGTTTTGCATCAAGCGCACCACAGTGTCACTTTTTCTATCCTAATACCACTTTTTTCACCAGTTACCAAATTTTATTTATGAGCACCACTTTTGAACGGGACTGCTTAATATAATATTTTGTGATATTTCAATCTATCTTGTGAAATGTAGCTGTTAGCCATCGTGTACTAAGTACTTGAAAAGGAGAAAATATATATATATATAAAGGTATTATGTACTTTCGAATTGCCAAACCCAATAAACCAACATATTACTCTCTTATATACTCTAGTAATTAAGTACTTCAATAAGTAGAACTATTGTCCCCAATGTTAAGTTGAGGCTTTGAATTCCTATATATATATATATATATATATATATATATATATATATATATATATATATATATAATGCAAGTACATGTTTTTTCTTTTCTGATTGGATGCGCTAGATGTAGTACGATTGCTCAATCTTTACTTGCTCATATACGATCTGCGTTATTTAGCTTTTAAAGGTTGATTAACAATGCTAATTAATCGAAGAGTAAATAAAAGGATGAAGGTGAAGGTAGGTGATCAAATATGGGGAAGAAGGTGTAGGAGAATAGATATAGACGCTACAATAAATAATCACTCGTGTCACTAGAATGAGAGAGACAATCAATTAGGCCCGAAAAATGGATAAAAATTCATTTCATGTTAGTTTCATATTCAGACTTATTATATCTACATTTGAAACAACTCTATATAAGGAACCTACAAGATAAGGGGGAACAAAAGAAAATACTATTACTACATGATCAACCTTAATTACCAACTAAGTGAATTCATGCATATAATGTCAAATCCTTACAAAGAAAATAGTAAGCTCAGGCACATTATTCCCTTCCGGACACATCATATACAAGGTTTCCGAATCCCTTGAACCAACAACATGCTCAAAATTGGCCCGAATGTACACTAACTCGTCGTCGGGATCGTCGTCGTACGAAAACACGGTCGAAGGCAAGACACCAATGCCCATGGTGATGACCTTGAGAAGCTCCATAACTGTCAAGTCTTCCTCATTAGCCTCCCTCTTTATCCCATACCCATATTTCTTACCGTTATAAAACATGGCCCACATTGGCTCTTCTAACAACCTTGTCTTGTCCTTTTCTACCCTTTTTTCACATTCAAGTGCAATCCTACACATTCCTAGGCTCATCTCCTTTTGTAACACATTTGTTTGTACGGGTAACTCCAACACCAAATTAGGTACACTTTTTGTGGTTTCTTGCAAGGATAAGCTCACCTTCCCCTTCTTGTACCCGTATAGCGTGCCCGTGACCCGGCTCCCCGTGTGTCCTCGTAGGTTGACGTCGGGTAACCCACCCGGAAGGGAGGGAAACCGGCAAGTCTTGGGAGTTATGATGGGTAGTGATCGGATCATAGACCGGAAGGCTCGTATTGCCTTGGGTTTCCTATAATGATGTTTGCTCTTCTTAGGGGAGGGTTGGACTAGAGATCGTTGGGGTTGATCTGGGTATGGAGATGATCCTACAGACGATTCGAGTAAACTTTTGGATGTGCTGGTTCCTACACTCGATTTCAATTTTTCCATTAACAAAAAACCTTTCCTTTAGGAAGGATCATGGGTTGAAAATTGTAACTTACAACAGAAAGGAAGGAGTAGTTTGAGGGAGATTTTTTTGTTCTTGTTTTTGTTATGTTTTGTTTTTCTGGTGGAGGGTTTGATGGAGATTAGGAAGATAGTTAATTATTAGGTTGTTATTTATGGCTTGGCTAAATTATCGGAGCTTCAAAGTAATGCCTGAAATATCTTAATGTCAGATGTGAGCTAATTACAACTCATTCTACTTGCTTTTCTTCTTATCAAGTATCAAGCCTACAAAATATGGGTTAGGTTGCTGACTTGTTTCCCAAAATTATTTATTTATTTATTTATTTTATTTATTTTTTTTTTATTTTTTTTTTGGCAATACTCTTATAGTTTAGACAACTACTTATGATGCATTCCTATGTTCCTATCAAAAGAAATTATTGATGAAAGGATAACTTCTTGTGACACATTTTGTCTTGTTTTTATTTACCTTTCATATGGGCTAATTTAGGCTCCAAATGCCAACTGGTTATTTATTTATGTACTTATTTATTTATGTTTTTTAAATTTAAAAAAGAGGCACAACAGTTTGTATAATATTTTTTCATAAATTGGGTGAATGAAATCAAACCTAGCTACTAGCATTTACCCAATATCTCACGTTGTGTTTACTTGGATATTGTAATGATCATTGACTACCTTTTTTTTTTTTTTTTTTTTTTTGAGTGCAGAATCTAATGAGTATTGTGGTTATATAGAGTTATATACTAAATCTAACATCTTGGTGATTGAAATTTTCAACAATTGTGATATTAGTAACTCAAGTTTTTTTTTTTTTTTTTTAATTACTTTTTCATCCAACAAGTTAACTAAAGTTAAGTTTTTTTTGTTTTTTTAATTTTTTCTATTTTTTTTTAATTAGCATTATCACAGATCATAAATAAACAAATATAGGGTAAATTTTGTTCTCTTCCATACCCCATCTTTTACGGTTGTGTTATATGCAACATAGCTTAAAATAGTAGTTAGTGTTTGACTAGGTCTAACATCTACTATTACAATATAGCTGTTGTCAATTTTGTTCTCTTCCATACCCCCATCCTTTTGAATTGTAATAGTGCTTTCACAGGAAACCAAGACAAAATCTCAAATATCAAATTTTCAGCCAAGGAAACTTTACACTTGATTTCAATTACCATAGACTTCCCCCTTTCATTTTGGATTGTGAAATACAAATATTATAAATGACATTAGTAATAATAATAATAATAATAATAATAATAATAATAATAATAATAATAATAATAATAATCAGAGTATATGCTGATTGCAATCTCTGCCAACAAAAATACCATTTTGATGATGCGGCTCAAAAATTCAACCAATGCAAAGTATACCAAATTCTTTAGAATATGACCAAGTGAAGCATGATTAGAATATTATTGACTTGTAAGCAAGACATGACATTTCAAATACTTTAGGTTAGAATGCATCCTTCATAACATTAGATTAACACTGCTTTATACGACAGCATTTAACCAAAATTTTAACACCATCAGTGAAATGACAAAAATTGAGACAAAATTTAATATATTAAGTAATCAAAATGAGACATTGAAAAGACAGGTATCAAAAATGTAATTAAACCTAACGTTAAATACCCAAAATAAAAAAATTCGAAATATTTTAGTTGGGACAAAAATGAGATGTACATTGATAATTCAATGGAATGAGAATTGTACATCGTAACATTACGCACTTCATAAACCAGTTAGGCTATCTAACATCCACAACAATTTCACTAACGATATGAAATGCCTTGGAATACTAATCTTGTCAAGAAAAACACTTTTAAAGCAGCAGCAATCATCTATCTAGTCAAGGCTAAAAACATCCATGAAGCAGTGGTTAATATAGTTCCATGGTTCACTTCGTTTCTGTCGCCACAGGGAAAATGCTCGACCTGGGACAACTCTTTGTCAGGATTAAGAAATGTGACTTGTAATCAAAGCCTGAGTACTTGAAGTTAAGGCTTTGTTTAACCATTCAAATGTTCGGAGAACATTTTCCCCCACACCAAACTGAGCCTAAATGAAGAATTCCCGATTCCTTGCAATCATCTCTAACCATTTTTGACAACATTTGTCAAACTCCAGTGCTACATATGTTCAAGGGTACCAAATCAATTGTTTCATCTATTAGCCTTAACCTGTACAGCTTAGTTGCTATCCGGGTCCAACAAGTGCTTTGCACCATACTGATTACTGATTGTAAATGTACCTGCAAATCATATGCTCCCGAAAATGAAAACATGAACTCGGAATATCAAGATTGATAGAGAAATTACACATGCTAGGGTAGGAGTGGGAAAGATCAACTTACATCAGTCTTCATGTCCTTGATCTGTTGCTGGAGAATTATGGGATGATGAACCCAAACCTAAACACTTCAGGAAAGCTTGTGTAGCGAGATCAAAGTAACGACATGGGTGGTAGAAGGGTATTGAGGTTTGGGCAGAAGCTAAATCCTTTGCTGAAGAGCCATCTCTTTCTGAGCTGTTTTCTACTCCCCGGGCTCTGTTGCTCGTAGCTCTCTCCTCCCTGGCATCACAGTTCGCAGCAACCTGTCACAATGTCTTCTAGTTAGTATTGGCGCATTTAGTAGTATGTGATTTCAGTTGAAAGAAAATGACACATCTTTAGTAATTTGCGATGGTGGATTCAATTCAATGTGGAACTTCTCTCTTCTCTACTACACAACCTACAATGGGATCGCCGGATCGGACTTCAATCTTTCTAGAGTGATTGATTTTAATTTTTACGTATAAGTTTTCACTTGCTTTGCTTGACAGGAAGACCCAGAAGACCTCATTTGCACATTTGAATTGAACCCCATTCCACTAAAAGAGGGGTTACCAATCACTCTCTTTAAAGCAAAGTTAAATCTGGACAGATGGATGTATCATGCTTTAGAGAACCAAACTCTGGAAGATGCCTTCATTTCTTTTATTCTAGTCAACCACATCAAGAACTGTGATTTCTTTCACTAGATGTAAGAGTTTATAGACCTCAATAAAACATCATTATGTGTTTCTTTCTCCGGTACATATCAGCAATCAAACATTTTAGAGGCTTGTAATTATCTTACATTTTAGATCAACTTTCTATCCATAACTTGACAATAAGAACACTTCATAGATAGAAGCCATTTTTCAAAATCAGATTACATGCGAAATGAAGAGGACCAAATTATCCTTGCATAATCATGTTAGTCAGGATACAGCCCAATTTCAAAGAACAATATACTGAACTTCAACCCTCCTAATTTGTTAGTCACATAAACATTACAACTTTATACTACGAGGCAACTTCTCTCAATAAAAAAAATTGTTGGTGATAAAGGATCACATAAAACAACCTTAACCTCTATATGTAGACCATCAATTAATTACTGAGTTGCATAAGGTTCGATTTCCCTTCCTAGGGTAGGGTGAGGTATACTGATGTGGTATAAGCAGCTAGTGTATTCAGCTCACATGTTAGTCACTCATACAACATGATCAAAGATGTCATCACCTCGATCAACTTTTTATTTTTAACATAAATATATTTCTTCAATGAGTGGGGGTTAGGGGTAAAGAGAGAGACATTTTAGGGATAAATTTCATGAGGGCATATTCAAATTACTCCAATATACACCAAGGTCTTGTTGAAATCATTTTCACTGTAAATTAGCTACGCAACCTAAGACTCCATGCTTTGCATCTAATGATCTCTAAATCTATGCAAACCAAACATTTCAAAAAAGCAAAGGCCCCTTTTTGTGGATTGAAGGACAGATCCAAACACAACTAGGTTAAGATGCCTTGTCATTTTGTCAACCTAATGATTCCAATTAATCCTAATGCTTCAAGAAAAAGTAGGTAACCTAAATCAAGAAGTCTCTTCTCAATCTCTCTCTTTTCCCCAGCAAACTAATCAGCAGCACAAAAAGAGGTGCCAGCAAAGGAATAGACTGTATGATGAAGTCAATTTTCGATTTCGATTCATCTCCTCAATAGCAAAATTACAAGATCACTATAATGGAATCCACCATACCCCAACTTTCCCAAGATTGAGGCTTGAGGTATTGCAAGGGCAAAATGCTGCAACTGCCCTCCTAAAATCCATGTTTTTCAGTAGATAACATTCAAAGAAAAGATTAACTGATTCATCAGATACATTTGCAGATGGAAATTAACAAATTACCAAAGACAGAGATTCAACCCAGAAGAATTTTCACACAAAAATATCATAAGAAACTTCCCCCCATTCTACAATTTCAAAGTAATCAAATTCCATTCAGTAAAAGAATTAACATGAGCCCAATAACAAATCTCACTCGCATTCAAGTAAAATGGGGAGATCATAATGATTGAAATCCAAATACCCCCAATTTCTAGGATTGAGGATTGGGAAATAGTAATACTCCTATCCCTTTAATTGCTGGCATTCAAATTTCAATCAAATGCTAAATTGACTCATCAAAACTTCCAAAAAAAAAAAAAAAAAAAATTCAAGCAATCATCAAAGAAATACATTCACACCCATCATCACAATCATGAACTAAAAACCTAACCCACTTCACCAATATTTCCTCAGTAATCAAACAATAAAAACCCAAATCAAAGAACAAAAACGACCAAAACCCAAATCAAACATTCATCTAAAAGTAAAATGGAGAGGAACCCAGAACAAGAAACAGAGTATAAAGATGAAAATCGCACCTGGGTTCTTCTATTGCAGGTTGAAGGAGTCTCCAAACGAGAAGGGTTCGAAGAAGAGAGAGAATCATCGGAAGAATCAAGAACAAAGAAGTCAAAATATGAGACCAAAATGGTAAGGGTAAGAAGAAACATGACCAAAATCTGGATCCATATAAGCCAAGGTATTCTATAGCTGTCTAATATCATGTCATCTCCAAAATCAAACATTGTTTTTTCTCCTTCAAATTCCAGAAATTGTCATAAGAAGAAGACTGGTAGGTGAAGAAATGGAGAGAGAATTATGTGAAGTGGTGGGTGATGAGAGGAATTGTTTAAGGGACATCATTTGAGACAGAACTTACAAAAATATACATTAAAAAAAAAAAAAAGTATTGATTGAATCTGCTAATATGAACTGGGATTGGAAGGATAGTTAAGAGTTGCTGTCAAGTCTAAGTCCCAACGGTAGTCCAACTCATTCAAGTACTGTTGTTGGTACACGTTGGATGAAACTTGGCAAATTCAACTTGCCCCTTAATCGGTTTGGATATAACGGCCCTTTTCCTTTTTAGCCCTTAGAAAGAATTTAGAGTCAACTCGGATATACAATAGCCTACAGATAGGCCTGGCAATCAGGTCGGGTTGGGTCAGTTTCGTGTTCGGGTCAGCTTTTTTCGGATTGGCGACCCCCCAACCCTAACCCGACCTGTTTATGTTTCGGGTTGAGAATGTCAACCCTAACCCGATTTATAACAAATCTGGTCGACCTTATTTGACATGTTTTAACCCGTTTTTTTTTTTTCCAAATAAATAGACCTGTTGTTAAGGTGGAGGAGCGAGGCTATGTGAGCGAAAGATTAGTTCCGAGATGAAAAAACTAAAACAGAAGTGTAATTTTCCCTTTCTTCCTACTTTTATAGGTTATTTTAAGTTGAGTTAAATGGATGAACCTGACTTGACACCGACCTGCTATATATTTCGGGTTATGCAGATTATTTTCGGGTTGGAAATCTCAACCTTAAACTAACCCATTTAATTAATCGGGTTAATCAGGTCGACCCATTTAAATTTTCGGGTCGAAAAACTCAACCCTAATCCACTTTTTCAGATTAAGTTCGAGTCGGGTTTTCGGGTCGGGTCAGCTTTTGCCAGGACTACCTACAGATCATATACATCAAGTGCGCTCGTGCGCTCACTAGTCTATAGAGGTTCAATTGCAGGCTTGGGTATAATACAATATGATTTTCTTTTTTATGGGTTGCTAATAAGTTGAATGGTAGGCGGATTTGGATTATACTGATTCAATTGCAGGCTTATATGGACTTTCAAATAAGTTATCCTACCCATGAGCACCTCTAGTATTTTCCATGACTCAACCTATATGCTATGGCCTATGTCTTGGTTTTCCATCACTTGGCCAACTTGCTACCCATATCTATTAGCAAGATTATGTTGTCCATGAGCAGATGATGGACGGGACCATTATAATTTTACTAAAAAATTCATATTACATATTCGTTCTTTTTCATGCCTCATACGTTGTCTCAACTATAATCAAATTCTATGTAGCATGTGTATTGCAAGTTTTCAACGAAGTAAGGCTATGTTCTGGTCTACAAAAATCAACAAAAATCAGTAAAATCAACAAAAATCAACAAAGTCGTTCTCTGCCAAATCTAACGAATCAACAAAAATCAATAAAAATCAGTAAAATCAACAAAAATCAATAATCAACAATAAATATCAACAAAAATCACATGAAAAGAACATAGCCTAAGCCTATATGAAGAATCAAACTTATGACTTTACTCCTGATTGCCTATCACTCTACCATTTACAGCACGTACATTATACGATTAGCGATACTTTTCAACATTGACACTTTGGACCGTCCTAAAAAATTCACTCCGGTTATATACTCCCTCCGCCCCTCATTTATCTTGCGAAAATTGATATGGGGTGGGATTTAAGGAAAGGTGTTTTGTACAATTTTGCCCTTGAAAGAGGAGAACCCATGTGCTATTATTTTATCATTTCTATTTTTATTTTTT
Organism: Mesembryanthemum crystallinum; assembly: GCA_030267885.1. Taxonomy (NCBI): domain Eukaryota; kingdom Viridiplantae; phylum Streptophyta; class Magnoliopsida; order Caryophyllales; family Aizoaceae; genus Mesembryanthemum; species Mesembryanthemum crystallinum. Next base: position 17,083 of record BSSO01001235.1, read on the forward strand.
TTGGAGAGAGAAAGAAAGATTGTTTATTGTATTGGTTTGTTAGTTGGGGGTATTAAAGGAAATAGTTGATGATTTGTGGGTTTTGAAAGATAAATAAGAGACAAAATTTTAGAGGTTTCTGAAAGATAAATAAGGAACGGATGGTCTAATAATTAGACTGTGCACTTAGCATAGTGGACCATGGAAAAGTTCCATCTAATGTAACATAACGATAGTTCAATGTCTAGAATCTGTTTGATATATACTATATGGCGGCACATATGTATAGAATGATTCGAAATCTTGTACTTGGTCCCTCCACTTTCTCCACTTCCACCTAATACATAATTAATGGATCATTATAAAAGTGATTAGAAAACACGTATACTATATATGGGTCATTAACGGCCTTATTACTAGGTTAAAATATACAGCCATGATTCACATGTTTTAGGAGGAACAAGAAAAACAAAGAAAAGAAGCCATTATAAGATGTAAAATGTAATTGCATATTATTCTACTAGAGACAACATAGGTTATATTATTTGGTAAAAACAGCTAGTTTTTAACTTTAAGATTTCAACTCTCTGTGTTACTGCAACTAGTCTAATATGCATAATATATACTCCCTCTGTCCTTGAATAATCTTTCCAATTGCTTTATGCACAAATACCAAAGATGAGGCAAAATTACTCTCTACCCCTTATATAAAGTGAAAGAGGAAGGAATAAAGTTTTAGTGGGCAAATATAAAGAGGGTTATTTTTGTAACACTTGTGACAATCGTTGGCCAAAAAAAGGAGTGGAAAGTTTATTCAATGATGTACCAGAAAGAAAACTGGAAAGTTTATTCAAGGACGGAGGGAGTAATTTTGTTTTAGAGCGAGATTGATATGTTCTTAATTAGATTATAATGTATTGGTAATTAGTATTAGTAAACTTCTTAATTATGTCCCCATTTGATGACTCAAACCAGGTTCACATGTCATAGTAGTATCTTTTTTTGGGTGTTGTGGAAGAAGCTAGCACCACTTGATCTCTTTGTTTATGATGAATGCATTTTCAATTTTGTTGTTTTGCAACACCTGTATACCTTTTTCCTAATAAGAAAAGAAGAACATGAAAATTAGCAACTGCATCACTACTTTTTCTTGATATATGAGTAGATAAACATAGATTTTGCTTTGAACTTTACCATACATCTAGATTTATGGAAAAGACCAAGGACCCAAGCATGGAGATTGGAGATACCTAAACAACGAGCTAGAAGACAATCTAAAAAAAGAAGTGATATCTTATCCATCACTAACCTTTATATGACATTGATGAGTATAATCAATATAGTGAGTAGAATAGCTTAGCAACGGTCCATTTCGTAGTTCAGTTCAGTCTAATTCAATTCAGGTATTCATATATCATTACACATTCAGTTCAATTTTGAATCATTCAGTTCTATCCAGTAAGCCACTCCTCCACCTAGTGGCTAGTGATGAAAACTCTACCCTCGGGTAAGGAAAGGGCGCAGTCGTGGGGAGACCTTCTAATAGTAGCAATGATTGGTTGAAGTGAACGAGAAGGAGGTCAACTTAGAGCATGCGAGGGCAGTTGAATATTGAAATTAGCTAATTATAACAACAAATCAATTAACGAGGAGAGACTACTACATGATAAAATCAAGGTATATTACAAGTATATTGAAGGCACTATATATGTTAAATGTGAAAAACTAAAATTGTTCATCAAACACAATGCCACAAATAAAAATACACAACACAGTTCAGAGGCGGATCTGGGGCCTTTGAGTGGGTGCCCACTTGAGATTTTTTTTTTTTTTTTTTTTTTTTTTGCCGTTGGTAAATTTCGGATATTTTTTTTTTTGAAAAATCATATATTTATAATAAAAATATGTCAAAGTCTATAGAAGGAAACCCATTTGAAATTGTTTTTGGATTCGCCACTGGTCAATATATACCGTATAAAATGTTTTCTAAACTTTTACACTAAAGGAAACATGTGGTTGCACATGATCAAAATATTCTTCAATCTTGTACACTTTTGCTTATTTTCCTGTCCATTTCCCAGAATCATAGTTTTACATCTTTATATATCTCAACTTACAATAATACTCCCTCCGTTATACAAACAAGGTGACGCTTGATTTTCCACAACTCATACGTACTATAACTAGTTTTGACAAAATAAAGGCAGGATAAAGCTCTATACTTCCTTTTAATAATTTATAAGTGAAGGGGAATAAATAAAGGGGGTCATTTTTGGGTAAAGAGGCAGACAAGTACCATCAACTTATAAAGGGAGATCAAAACCATAGGCAGTTATTGTTCCACTTTCTCAGTACTTTAAATTATTGAAACCAAAACCTGCTACAAGCTTACTATAAGCACAAGGGTTCATAAGAAGAGAAGCAGCAAAAAAAAGAGTGATAGCAACTACTACATACATGAGCTACTTTCAGAGGATGAAGAGTTACCATTCTCTTCAACAGACCATTAAAGCTTGGCTTAGGTGGTTTGGCTTTGGTTGGTTCTCATCATCTTCAAACAACAACACTTCAACAAAAGCAACTACAGATTCTTCACCTTCTGCTGGAACTGACAGAAAAATCAAGATGACTACTGTTAGTACTCTCACTCTGTCTCTCTTTCTCTCTCTTTGTATGTTACTCGATCTCTTCATTTCACCTAAAGAATCCACGTCGGATGGCTCGGATCCTCGATACTCTGACATGGTATAGACATTTCAAACTTCACTCCATGCCAAACAAGTCTCAAAGTTTTCAGAAAATGGTCAAGTCTGACGCGTGAACACATACAAGTACTAAGACACTTGTAGTTCAGTACGATAAACATTGTTTATATTAAAATATATTTGTTACAGTCTTGAACTCTTTGTTTCATCTTTAAGTACCCATGTTAGATTCTCGATACTCTTAGATTCATCTTTAAGTACCCACATCAGATTCTCGACACTCTTAGATGGGTAGGGACATTTGGCATAATCTCATACCAAAAGACACTTCAAAATTTTCAGAAAATGACCGAGTCTAACACTTGGACACATACCCATGTTCAAACACTTGGACACGAGTGTCAGACCCCGCCATTTTCCCAAAAGTTTTTTTTTTTTTTTTTTTTTTTTTTTNTTTTTTTGGGTATGTTCATAATCATATATCAGAGTGTTGAGTATCCGATATGGATTACTATTATATGATCAAACAAGACACTATTGATCATGTAAACTGTAATTATTTGTTTTTCAGGAAGAGATTGTATTGACCAAAACCAGAAGGATAAAAGTAAGACCAAGAGGTAAGCCACAGAAGCCACCAATAAAGTCTGGAAGAGGTGGACAGATCCACTCTGTTTAATCCTTGTAATTACTAGAGTTATCTTCTTGCTGTAGAACAGTTGGGGCATGAGATCTGTAGTTAAACACTGTTGTCTGTTGACTGTTGTGTTTAGGTCAATGTTTGTTTGTACTTTGTAACTGGTGTGGCTAGTTACTAGTTACTGTTGATTGTGACTTTTGGCTTGTCTCTTTCTTCCCTGTTTAACTACCTATGTAAATCATAGTTCGTAAGACATCGAGCTTCTTGATTTCATTAAGAGAAGTGTATTGCTATGTTGTGAATCTCGATCATTTTCCTTAATGTTAGAAGTAAGGTTACGTACATTTGGAACCTCTCTAGCCACTAGCCTCGATAAGATTAGTACTGGTCATTGTTGTTGACCTTGTTGTTGTTGTATTCACTGTCTCAATATCCCATATAATGACATGATCTCTAGCAAAAGGTTTCAAGGATAGATTCATAGATGGCAAGGCTAAAGGGCAAGCTCACTATATAACACCAAATCTCATTCCTTAACAACAACAAGTGAAATTTTGTAAATTTTAGAAAAACTGAATGACAAAAATGAGAACTTTAGAATTTGCAATTAAATTGGACTGTTGTGTGAATACTGAATTGTGTCAAAAACAAAATATTCTATCGTGAAGAAGGGGGGCAAGTTCCAACTTTCAACATTCATCTCACCATGTACTACTGCACAAGGTCTTTTTTGTTACATAGTGCCGACAATTTGGTTTTTTATTTTATTTTACTAGTCCCATTACTAGTAGCAAAATTTACTATTGCTAAATTTGGAAACGAAAGAAAAACAGTGCTGATAGTTGTATTATACTCCCTCCGTCCCACCATTACGTGGCAATTGTTTGCATATATTTGTCCTATCATAATATGACCATTGTACTATTCATCCCCATAAAAGTCAAAAATAACCCCACCCACTATCTCTCTAATAATATGATTTTTTTTTAATTAATAAAATACTCTCTCTCTTTCTCTCTCTCACCCATTATCTTTACCCAAATATTAAAAAAAATCTCAAACCACTCATTACTTTCTCCAAATTGAGGGTATAATTGTCAATTTCAAACTTATTTACCAAATTTTATTTTTGCAATTAATAGTGCAATGACCATGTAATGGTAGGACGAAGGGAGTGTACAGATATACCTTCACCGTTCCAATATCGAATAACAGGCAGTTTGAGTGGTCTGTATCTTTAGACAAGCACGACACTATTGAGTGTCATGTATCTTTTCAGAGTTGACAAGTCGGTTAGATTGAATTTGGGTCGGGATGACTTCGGATATAGCAAAGGTCAGATTTGGATTGATTTCAGTTCAGCTTAGTATGATTAGTTTAGTTCAGCACGTTTAATTTAAATCATTTTAATTGAGATGAACACACCCTTTGCTATTTTTCAATGTTTTAGGATAATTAAGCAGAGCTTGGTTCATTTTAAAACACTAGCCATTTAAGCTCTATTCTGGCAAATTGCCAAAACAATGCAAATGCAAATGCCAGCACTTTTGAACACCCGATATATAGTAAAAAGAGAGAAAATTGCTCAAGTGCGTCAAAAGTTAACCGAAACTAGGGTAATGAGTTGAGTCAAGCCAATTGTTGCCTTATTGATGTTGGATTTCATTCAACTTATATAAGCCAGAGCTCTTAGCCAAGCTCGCAACTTTAAGTTCAAGCTAGGCTCGTCTAAGAAATTTGATGTTCAATTTCAATTACTATTTAAAGGTAAGTTCATTTCATATGAATGGTATTGAATTGAACTAAACTGAATGGAATTACACAAAATGCAAAACTGAATGAATAGCAATGAGAGAAACATAATGTGTTGAACTGAAGTTACTGAACTCATTGCATGAAGGAAGTGATGAAATAAACAAAGCCAAATTTTAATAACTGTTGCTAGGTTGTTTATCAAATACTAAATGATAACATAACAAATGCATGGAGCTCCTAAAAACAAAAGGGACTTCGGAAACAATCTCTGTCAACCTTAGATAACAGGTAACGTAAATCTGCTAACATATTTTTTTTTTTTTTATGTCCATAGCCGCAACACCATAAAACAAAAGAATTCTTAGTGGCAACTGGCAAGTCGCGAGTCATAAAGCTAGTTATTTGATGACAATAAGCTCAAAATAAAAAGCATATGTACAAAAGTGAATGTTAATTATTGATCTCACCATCAAGATTATTTGTTCAGGGCCTGACGTTTAGACCTCTTTGAGAAATACTTGACCATGGACCTAGAAAATGTGGTAAGAGCGAAAAACATCTGCAACAGTTTTCGACCTTTGATGATCCCCTCTCGTACGCCTCTTGCACTTCTAGCTAATGCAGGCTCAGCTGTGGTGGTTTTGATTTTGGTTACCACCTGCATTGGTGCTAAGGAAGTGAAGACGAAGTAAAAATTCAAAGTTCCAGATAACTTAGAAGCCATTCATTCAATTGAGTTGAACAAGATTGGCTAGGAAATAACCTGTTGAAGTCATGTTGGCTAAACTACGCAATTTCTCTTCAGCTACACGGACAGCACGAGTAGAGCTTCTAACACCTTGTGTTACCTCCTGACTGTATAACAAGCCAAATATATTTCTTTCAGAAAAATAAGAATAGCCAAAAGATGGAACATAATTTGTATCACAATATGTAGTCGAACCTAATATATTAAGCATTATGTTGACCCAGCCTGAAAATCTCCCTTTGAATGTCAATGTCACTGACACACTAGGTGAAATCTATGATATTTGACTAATGTAATACATTCCTTTAACTACTCAGTCATTCGGCATTTCTTTGATCACCTTTTCTAAATAGAAAGTCCACGAAACTTCAAAATGTTATAATGAGTCAAACAGAGTAAGGAAATTGTGTCATAAAGTTAATTGATGGATCATCACCATGATAACCGCTACATCACCATGATAACCACTATACTTAATGTGCGTTGCAGATCGCCATTAGCATGAAGGTAATAAGATCTACATGTCATTTTAAATAGGATGTTTTAAACTTACGATGAAGGGAAGACTATACCATCTTCAACAAAGGAATTTTCTGTTTTGAATGGAACTTCAAAAGGGATACATCTGAAAGAGCAACAGAATAAAGTTAGAGATCACTTACCCCAAATCACTCAGCTCCATAGTCAAGTCACTGATTTCCATTCCAGATAAGCGAACGGCTGCCATTGTGCCGGGAAGCTCTTCTCTTGTGACATCCAATAGCTTCTGCATCGACTCTGCTGCTCTCTTAAAAGCCTTGTACATGCCAAAACAAAATCAAAACTTGGTGAGCAAATGCCAAATTCCCGAACATAATCTCAAAAGCACATTAGGTCAAACTGAACATTGGGTTGCACAACAGTGAAATCAACTACTTTGCATCCAAAATTACAGCCACGATTCCATTACCAGGGCTAGAAACAAATTGGCCATTAATCCTTACAACCATTGGGCACTTTTCTACCGAATTGCTCCTTGTTGGAAGCATTTGTCACATTGCAGTATTGACGTGACTTACAAAGATAAGTATATAACGATAAAATGAACAAACACAATCCCTGATCTAGTAAAGATTGGCAGCAACAGAAACGCAACATCACATTCCGTCATCTCTCCTCCTATCAATCATAGATGAACTACTGCATTGCCATCCAAACAATAAGAATACTTCTCAAACCAGAATGATCTATTAAGGAATTAAAGATCAAATTTTTAACTTAAAAAACAGTATGGATATTCATTGAATCCAATTGTCCTTTGTCAACAGCTCAACCCAACTATTTGTTCAGACCAAATCTTTTCTCTTTCATTTTCCCCAGTTGCTAGCATCAGCAATTTCCAAATTAAAACTAAACAAAATGAACTCAACCATCACAATTTCTATAGAAACCAAAAAACAAAAAAAAAAATGAAAATGGAAGGTACAAACCAGAAGTGTTGGGATTGCGGCGCAGAAGAGCCAAGTTGCAGAGATAGCAACCTACAGAAATCCAAAACACAGTTATTAAACACTCAAAATTCTTAGCTCACAGAGACAAATTCCAGAATTCAACACTCAAAATTTAATTCAATTTAGGTTTCTCAAGTCATCAAATTTAAGCACAATTCAACATTTAATGCGAAAAAAATACCTAATCAAAGCAAACAAGAGAGAGAGAGAGAGAGAGAGAGAGGATACCGCGCAAGCAGCGACATTCAAGACGGACATATGGCGTTGAGAGAAAGTCCATTGAAGCGAAGGGGTTCCGACAGAGGAGGTAAATTCGGAGGAAATGGAGGGCTCAGATGAGCCGGCGACATTCTGCGATGAATGAGAGGAGATAACAGTGAAGCGACGAGGTGGAAGACGGAGAATTTTCGCCGGAGATGGCGATGGAGTTAGGTTTCCGGCGACATTGAAGTTGATTTTCCGGTGGATTGTGGGGGTTGTTGTTAATGGAGCCTGTAATCTTAAAGCTGGGAACATTGTTCTAGTTTAGTTTGCTAGTGCCAA
>BSSO01001236.1:0-24931 GCA_030267885.1 Mesembryanthemum crystallinum
TATCGCTTTTCGTACTTTATTCACATCACTTTGACCATAAATAATTGTATTTATATAAACTCGAAAATTTATAAAAATTTGATATTTTGAAAATACTATTTAAGATGAATCCAAAAATGTTATTTTTATTTTGAAAAACAATATACTTTTTCATATATTAATGGTCAAAGTTTTCAAATTTTGACTTTGAAAAGTTTGGGCGTCAAGATTTTAGTGAAACGGATGGAGTAGGTTTCTTGTGAGATCCCCCCTATATAAAAAACTTGTAAGGAGCCCCCCTATACAAATAAAACCTTTTAGTAAACCTCCTCTGCGGTGACTTTTTGAATTTTCTGGTGGGTTTATATTTTTTATGACCGTTTTCCCCATTTGTAGTGGTTTTATACCGTTTACCCTTAATTTGCCTGATTTTCTACCCTCTCTCCGTCATCTCTCTCATTCCCTCAATCTTTCTAACGCCTTTGATTACTGTTGTAGTTGTATTTGTTGTAAATGTTGTTGTTTTTCTTCTTAAATTGACTCGAAGGAAGCCAAATGTATTTGGATTAGTTAATTGTATTGCTCATCCGGCCTCTTTGTAAGATGTAAGGGTAAGTGAAAGCGTAATTCAAACAATCCCATATTTGCATATTCTTTGGCCACATTTTCATGATAGAGATTGAGGGAATGAGAGAGATGACAAATGCGAGAAAACAATGGGTTGAGTTAGTGGCATTAAATCAGGTAAAATAAGGTGGAAAACTAATACATAGGGCCAAAATGGTCATAAAGAATAAAAACCCAACGGAAAATTCAAAAAGTCGTCGAATAGGGGGTTTATTAAAAGGTTTTATTCATATAGAGGGGTTCCTTACAAGTTTTATTTTATAAGGGGGTTTCTCTCAAAAAGCCTATTATATAGGAAGGTTGGCGGCAATTTTTTCTTTTAAAAAATAGTCTTTTTCCTCTTGTATTAGAAAACTCCCCTCCCCTTCTTTTTCCGTTATTAGCACCATAGTGTAGTTCCACCTCCCAGATTAGGGTTTTGTTGAAGAAAGGGGCATCCAAGTTTTGCAGAATTCTTGGGCAAATTTATCACCTACAATTTTTAAAAGCTTGTAATGGCCGAAGTTATTTTTAGTATGTGAACCATATATTATTACTGGTTTATTTTTAAGACCAACCTGACAATGTGGACTAAGCAAAACATAGCCAAAATACATAAAAATAATGTGTGTATGGTACTTATCAGAATTTGTAGAGAAGTAGTACATGTCAAATTGAATACTTGAAAAACAAAAGGCCATGACCAACAACACACTTTAAGTCATTTTTTGACCAGTTTAAATGAGATTCTAATTGTTTTGCCCTTAGCCTTTAAGCATATATTTGCTTAAAATATAAAATATGTGCTTAAAGGATGAGGGCAAATCGGTTAAAACTTCATTTAAATTGGTCGAACAATAAATGACTTAAGATGTGTTTGTGGTGGCTTTTGTTTTTATAAGGGGTTCCCCATAATTTTGTTTGTAATTTTTTTTTAAAGTACATTTTATAAGGGGTTTGCAAAAAAAAATAATAAAAAAAAATACATACAATAGCATCATGGAGTACTACTATATAGCATGATGGCAACAAAAGATTGAAAATATAAAAAATGTAAAAGTGCATGCAGAAAAGCAAAGTGGATGGTGAAGAATTGATGACTATGATAAGTGAATAATGAGAGACCCATCACCCATACACCCCATGCTTGGATGAAAGTGAGAGCTCTATTTATTTTTTGATTCTCTGTTGGATCTATCTATTATAAGTAATTCGCAACTCACATAGTAATCTTCAATTGAGAACGGAAAGAGTATTTATTATTAAGAGTACTACTATTCAAAGTGCTTTTATATATCCTGCACGTATGTACTGCAGGTTCCGTAGAGAAAGAGAGAGACGAGGAATGAATGAATTGAATTGAGTATATATATATATATATATATATATATATATATATATATAACTCATTAATTAACTCTAACTAGCTGATCGAGTACAAAGAAACCAAAATTAATGAACAAGGTAAAAAGAAGCAGCTATAGCCTATAAGGTACTCCAGAAACTAACCAAAATTGCTGTGGTCATGCAGATGCACGCACTCACCTCCTTCCAAGTGGGTGGGAACTAGATAGGACGGAATTCAGAATAATTATTTGTGTAATGCATGGTCCCTATTTCCTTTTTCTTTTCCTTTTTCCTTTTTCCTTTTCCTTATCTAATGATCTCATGATTCTCATCTCATCTGTATTTTGACAATCAATTCACGGACCTACCAGGCCATTTCAATTTAAAGATAGAATCTAACAACTATATATGTCAATACTTCCGAAAACAACTTCTTTTTTAACTTTTGTACACAATAACTGTTGAGAGTTGGTCATATAACTTCCCAACATTGCAATTTTATTTCGCCATATATATAAACCACTATATAACCCAAAACTTAGACAGCGATTCACGCATTCCGATTATGCAACACATAAAATAATTAAAGTAATAATCTAAATAAAATATGTATGTATGAAACATAACTAAGATTAATTGGACACCTACTCGCCTAAAAATCCCCTCCATCCAAATAACAATAGTAATATTATACTCCTTTAGTCCTTTCCGTCTTATTAATCCATGCCAATTTCATCAGTTTAAGCCAAAAAGATGATACATATATATTATTTTCTCTGTCATTAAAAAATTTGTTTCTTGCATATTTTATTTACATTAAGTATTATTTTATGCATTGCATAAAGTGTGAATCATACTTAGTTTTCAATTTTTCAGTGGCTTATATGACCAAGGTTGAAATGTTAGTTGGAGGTTTATATGACCAATTCTCAATGTTGGGGGCGTGTGTGGCCGAAGCTTATAATATTAGGTTTTTTTTTATGACCTTTATCGTTAAAATTATAGAAGTGCAAAAATGATAAGAAAAAAAGGGTTGATATTTTGATAATATCATTGAAAATAAATCTAACAATAGTAGTTTTATCGATCCTATAATTCGTTATACTTTATCACAAATTAAAGGTCAAAGTTCAAAAAGTTAAACAGGAACTTCTTTTTGGGATGGATGTGAATACTAATTTGTTTTATCGATCTTGTAACACCTTTTTTTTTTTTTTTTTTAATTTTGCTTAATGAGTCTATCTTTTCTTATCCATCACATGCATTTGGTATTGTAAATTTTTTAGAAGTGCTCTAACTCGATAAGATCTCAAGAATAAGCCCAAACTAATTAACAACAATATGTTCCTTTTCGTTTTTCCGCCCTTCTTGCGGTTATGCTTCAATTCATCAATATTCATCTTTGATAAGCTGAACTCAACATGCATAATTAAATTAAACTGAATCGATTGAACTAAAAGTTGAAAGGTAAAAATGAAATGAATAGATTGTTCATTCCACCTTATTCAATCTCAATTCAGTCATATTCAATTCACTTCACATAATTTCAATTAAAATAAACATATAGAGAAGAGAGTCATTTAATATTCTAACCCATTATGACTAACACATACATAAGGGTTATTCTATCTAGCTAGCACAAACGTATAGTATTTGCTTGCACTGTTGCACATCTTTTTCGCTTATTCAAAAATTTATTGGGTGGAAATAAATTAAAGATTTGTTTTCACAATAATACATGTGTTAAGTGGATGATCTTTCCTTGTCATCGGTGACACACAAACACAATCATGGACACATGCATTGTCACACTCTTTACTCTTAATTCTCATCATGTATGTATGTATCCATATTTTTCCACGTAAGACTTTTAGTATATGTTCTTTCCTTTGAGTTCTCACTTCTCGATCATTTCTCGGATTATGTAGTAAATTACACACGTGAGTTATGAAAAAGCGTGAACATAGTATCATATTATTTAATGTGCGTAATTAATATGTTGAAAAATAATCCAGATAGTATCATATTATCTAATGTGCGTAATTTAATATGTTGAAAAATAATCCAGTGGTGCCGTAACTCACACGTACTCGATCTCTAATGTGCGTAAGGCAGCAGGCTTAGATATGTACTACTCTATATAAATGCATGCATGCAATTTACACGGCAGATAATTAATTGATTGCTATATACCCCCTCTGTTCCACATAAATCTTTACGCTTTGACTTTGTAAAGTCAAAGTTTTGAAACTCTGACCATTAATTTGTTAAAAAGTATATTGATTTATGAAGTAAAAATAATATTTTTGGATTCATCGTAAAAAATATTTTCAAAATATCAAAATTTTATAATTTTTCGTGTTTATATAAGTACAATTATTCATGTTTAAAGTGTCGTGTTGAAAATCGTGCAAAATCCAAACGTAAAGATTTAAGTGGAACAGAGGAAGTATATAAATACGAGTACTACTACTAGTAGTTTAGTGCGTGGTACTCTCTCGATGGAGATCGAGATCGAGATCGATAGACAAGCTAATACTTATAATCTAGGAGACTAACAAATAAGCCTTCTTATGGTAGTCAAATTAAAGCTAGTCATACATTAATTAATTAAATACTAAAATCAACTTTAATTAATTTCACAAAGAAATTAAGGAGGCTCATTAGTCAAAGACAGAGCTATTGACCTTGAGTCGCGCAGTACATTGCAGACAGCAGACAGCAGACAGCAGACAGATATCTTTTATAGAGATCTCTCCCACAAATTAAAGTAGCTAGGGACAGGACAACCAATTCAATTAAGGATTAATCATCTGTTTATTACGTTGTGAATTACATGCATGCATGCATGGGTTCCCAATCCAGTTAATTAATAGGAGTATTAACCGACTCCTGCACATTGAATGCAAAGAGGTAGTGAGGTGAGATACTCAAGTCTGAATTTCACATACATTGATATATACTCCACTTATTTTATTTGGAAATATACGTCTTTAATTACTAATTCTCCCTAATTACCCGATCACATTACCTTCTCTCTTTCTGATTTTGGAACTAAAGCTGAAACCAAGTTTGCAAAAACCATTTTATTGTTGTACTGATCAAATATTTTAGGCTATGTTTATTTTAATTAACTATATCACCATTAATTGACCAATATTAGGAAACTCAACTCATCTAAAACTTTAAAAAGTAATATTCTCAATACAACTCAAACTAGAAATTGGGAAATTACAAAATTAGTAAAGTAGATCTTGATATGGCTTGATTTGGGCAATAAGTAATGGTTAAACCCACAAACACACTTGCCATAAACGAAAGGTTGAGGTTTTGGGGCATAATTCCCAACAATAACTTTAAAAATTTATGGATATATATACAAGATGTTTCAAAAATAGTACTCCATTAATTAAGACAAATTGAAAAATTGTTAGTATTTAAGTACCTCAGATCATTGTATTTAAAAATTTTCTTTATATAGGAAGTGAGTAGGATCGGAATTAATAATGAGAAACGTTGGTAGAATTCAATTGCGAGCTAGTCCACCCCAGAATCAGATTGGGAATCAGATTGGGCTTTAATTCACCCATGATAATGATAAGGTTCTTTAAATTTGCCTTTTGGTTTGGGATAAGGTGCCAAAAACATGCATCTATGTCTATCACATGAGACTATCACTGCATTCATACATAATAATACATTCGTGTGTCGTGTCTGTCTGTCTGCTTTATTTCCTTATCAATTCAAACAAACATCTCACAAACTTCCAGAATCTTACATTGCATCGCTGGATTGTTCTCCCCTGCTCAATAACTTTACTACTCTAAAACCCGAATGGCGGTTGTAAAAAAAGTCCCCTATAAATCTTTCAAAATAATTCCTAAATTATTTATAATGAGTAATGACTCCTAAGTTATTTGAATTATCCTTCAATTTGTTTATAATCATAATTAATATTCTCAAAGTAGTCCCTAAATTGTTAAAATCATCGATAATACTCGAAGTAAAACCCTAATTTGTTGAGAGTATTTCTTAAAGTGGTCTCTGTTTCACGGTTAAACAAATACACAAAAGTGTTACTCAATATGTGAATAATATACTCCACTAATATAAGAACCATTATTTATTAATAGTATTGAGTTCCATCATAGCCAATCTGAAAGTTTGGTTCTAAATTTTCCTACGAAAAATCATGACATTGCTCAGATTCAAATAAATTAGATAATCCATAGTTGCCCACACATCAATTGTGATGATTTGAGATTGGACAAAGAATGCAACGTAGTGTTGGCTTCTCTACAGCAACTCCAACAAGCACCCACTTCCACTTGATTGGAATTTGGGGGATGAACATATACGTACGCGACATCACCCCCTATTTTAATTGAAAAACACACAGGAATCAAAATGGACTTTTTGGGTCCAGACAACCAATTACTTTGCCATTTGGTTTACCTCTCAAAGCTACTAGGAATTAAGCTATGTACAAATTTTCTTGTACATCTTCAAAGAATTGGCCAATTGATAATTAATTATGTTCATGTACCACTGCTGCTATATCTCAAGCCAAGCAAGCCCTGTGTTGTTGGCTCTGTATGCTATTTGCATGTCATTCAATTTGTCAAGATCGAAGACGACGAGGCTTCCAATGATCTCTTCTCCAGATGTTCCAAGAACTCCATCACGAATGGATCGGTCCATGGTGCCCCAAATGGAGCTTCATTCCCTGCAACCCATCCCAAATGGCCACCCTTTGGTGTGACAATTAATAAGCAGTTTTCATTCACCTGAGCCAAGAAACAGAATAAAGTTAAACATCCTCCTAGCCCAAGGGTACACTACAAAAAGCAAACTTATTTGTCAAATACACCATACCCAGGCCTTAAAATAAATGATTTTCAAATTAGCTAAAATTGTAGAGTGCCAAGGACCACTGGGATGTTTTTTCACCCACACTAGCTAGTACTTAGTTTATTTCAAGTGCTGGTTATTCACAAGTCCTAAATTGCAGTAGCTGGAAAATTGAAGTTGGAAGCAAAACATGGAATTCAAAGCTTCCTCACCACAATTCCCATCCAGATGAACATTCAGGCAGATCAACATGAAAATGTCATATGTCCATCACTAAAACAAAGAAACCATACTATCTGCAGAAGATGGCAGATCCAAACCAGCTGACACAAGCCTTACAGTTCATGTCTACAGTTGGAAGGATCAAAATTCACTTCTACGTTATTGATTGTCTGTGTTCCCTTTGGCAAGGCGCTAATAATAGGTAACAGAACAACAACACCAAACCACCAAGCCAATGCAAGCAAGAGGCTCTTTCTAATTTTACTTTTGGGGGGAGGGGGGTTATATTCAGCATGCCTGTCATTGCAGATAGGCTTCACAAATAATGGAAAAAAGTACACACCTCAATGTCTTTATGAGGAATACCCCTAGCTGGAGCGATGGGATCATTTGCAGCCTGCAAACATTCAGATTAAGCTACTCAGAGATTGTGGTGCAAGAACCGCAAAGATTACAATTTGCTCTTAGTGCCCGAGGTCTTCATCTCAACTTCTACACCCATGACATTGTTAATAAACAATTGATTCCAAAAGCAGTGAAAGGCAGCAAAGTTTTAGAGTGTCTGTTGACTTGATATGATGAGAAAGTACCAGTTCATAAGTGTCATTCTTAGTTGGTATACCTAGAATCAGACTAAAAGCAAACCCATATATATGTATATAAACTTCCATTTGCCCATTGTCCCCAATCTATTCTGGATACATTACATAGGCAGGTTGTCTCAGCTTCACCTTCATACAAGGTGCAGGGGGTCAGATACGTATTAATAAAGGCCATTAAATAGTGACTTGACCTTACCTGAATACACAGATATGGTATGCAAACATCTTTAATTGAATCTGAACTGCTCGAACGCGAATAGTAGTCATCTGCTGACTTGAAACCAAAAGACACTACAAAATGTCACATACAAAGCCACATTAGCCATCGATAACCAGTTGTGGCAAGGAGATTGCTGTAGTATACCATGAGAAATTATGCACCTCTCGTTAATGCTTCATCAAATTCTTTCACAGTCTTGGCATTCATAGCCCTGGGTATGTCATATTCCCCACCAATGTCTTCAAAGAGAGTGGCATGCCTGAGCAACAAGCAAATTTAGGCTTTGAACCAAAAAACCAGCAGAAGCAACTTTGAGAAATTGGGGAAGAGAAAGAAAGAAGAAGAAGGTACAGGCAAACATGCACATTTGTCTAATTACTTATTACTTTTTGAATATTCTGCGAAGGCCATTTGTTAGAGCATTGTCATAAATAGTATTGAAGCCCTTCCTGAGGTTGTCATCTGCAATGGGCAGATTGAAAGGGTTACACAGGGACACAGCGCCAGCGAGAGTGCAATTTTGGGATTCCTGTTAAAGCATAAGAGTGAAAAAATAGTCCATCAGAAGTGAGGTATTTTTACTGAAAGAGAGGATTGTAGGCAGAGAGCTGAATTCGTGCCAACCCTTTCAAGATATGCACAAACAACAGATAGACGCTACTTCAAGAAAATTCCATGTTTTGCTTCAGTGATATGAAGCAAATATTGTATAAAAAAAACACAGAATAGATGTCTACACCATCCATTCCACACCTGCATGTCATTATAACAAAACATGATGAGGAGGTAGGAGTGACAATGTAGAAAATTTTGGGATATGAGGCAAGCTTTGTAGATTATAGCCTTCACATTAAGTGACGAGGACAAGTGTTATTCACAAGTATGTACAGAAAATATTGCAAATGGTTCATTAATAGAATCTCCCAACAGATCTTTAAAGTTTAAAGAATATGAGGGATGCATATGAAAGCGGCAAGACCACATCACTGTCAACTTTTAGTTGAGGATATTGTACCATTCAAGTAAAAGTGGAAAGAAGAAACCAACATGTGAAGGCTCACATTCTTACAAAACATGGCACGTGTGACTTGCGTATGTACAGATCGAATAAAATCGAATAGAGCCAGAGTTTGTAAATTCAATTCTATGCACGGGGCATAAACAAAGAAATCGATCAACGCTGGCTCCTTGGCTCGGCAACAGAAGTGTAATATTGTCAAGAAAGAACAGTGCATAGTGATGAATGCAAAGCAAGCAACAAGTATGAATAATAGTGTATGAGACATACAGCATCACGATTAATTATATGTAGAAGATAGATAAAAAAAGATACGTACCTGACCGAGGTAACGAGTAAGAATGTTAGCTCCAATGGACCAGCCAATAGCATATAGATTGGCTTTAGGATATCTAGCGCTGACATGTGCAACCACTTCACTGAGATCTCCTGTGAAGGATGATGAATAAAACTGCACATAGCATGTCAAATCAATATACTAGTGCAGCTGAAATCAGTTTAGATAGTGGGAGGAATAGGAAAGAATCGAATAGGTGATAATTAAGTAAGAAAGGAATTATGTATGTATGTATGTATGTATGTACCTTAGGTGTGGTGACAGGGCTGTTAGCACAGCCACGGCTATTGAAGACGAGGACACGCCAGCCCTGTTTCCTGGCCCTAATCAACATATGTCTAACATAGCTGTCTTGGCTACCTCCAGTCAGACCTGGCTGCACACATGATAGTGATAGTGATAGTAATAGGAGTATTCAATTGAAAAGGCAGCAGCAGCACTTTGATTGAAATTCAATTTGTTAAAGAAAAAAGGAAATGCAAAAGAGCGGAGCAGGTTGTAATGTAATGAAAACTGATTAGTCCAGTCCAATGAAATCCAATCGAATCGAATCGAGAGCAATTGAATTTCAAAATCCGCGAGAAAAGGTAGTTTAAAACTTACGAGTAAGATCAAAATAGGAGAGAGAGGGGGAAGATTTTGGTGATCTCCAGCAACCCAATCGAGAGCAATGGCACCATCATCAATGGTCCTAATACACTCACGGCGGTACCTGACTTGAGGGACTGACCTGAAGAAGGCGGCGAATATGGTCTCCAAGTGGCAGTTGGAGCCGAATATGGGAAAGGGTTTGTAGGGGTGCTCCAGTCTGTTTTTGAGGATTGGCAGGTACTTGTGGCATCCTCCACCGGAGACTGCCACTGATGGGTGGACGTGGACCTCACCCTTTCCCTTTCCCTTTCCCTTTCCCTTATTTGCCATTGCAGCAGTTCTGCTGACGTGGCGGCGTGTATTTTGAGAAAGTTGCCGGAATCGGACAAGGCGGGAATCGAAACGAGCTCCAACAACTAGTGCTACTCCGGCTCCCAATCCAGAGGAAGAGAGACTGGCCATTTCAATGATTGGAATGGCCCCCCCCTCCCTCCCGAATGGATGGATAACAATTCAACGACTTGGGCTTCTACACGTTGAATATCATACTATCAATTTATTTATTGAATCCTCTGGGCTCATCTTTATCAGCCTCCATAATTCTTATCAAACCTCAACTTATATATGGAGAATGGAGTAAATAGTTCAACTAGTGGGCCTTTCCAAAGCCTTACAATTGCTTCTGTTTACAACTTCAATTGATGGGTCATTTCACTCTAAAGGAAACATTCTTCCAAGATAATAGTCTGCTGACTGTTGGTGGTAACTGGTAAGTAGTACTGTACTACTCCTAGTATACATAAATATAACCCATTTATTTTTCAGATAGTTTATTTTTCAGATAGTATACATAAATGTACCAGTAAGTAAGGTAGTATTATGAACTACTCCTGAAGATCAGTATAATTGGTATGAATTCTAAGGTTCAAGACCTGTTCACGTACACCCCACCTAGCTAGTAGCTAGTAATAATAGGGAGTCCATTGAAGGCGATGTAAAATTATCAAATAGGGAGTACCGTACTATGACTCCTCACATAGAACGACTTGGTTAAATTACACAAAGCCAGCAGGGATGTAAAAGAAAAAGAAAAGGCTTGCAACATGTTGATGATTTCAATTTCAGTAGCACACTTGCTCCTAAAACACAAGAAATAAGCAAACAGTACAGTACAGTACAGAAAATCAAAAATTTGGGTAGGTAATAGGTAATAGTGTAATACTCCATAATAATAATAATGGATCTAGGCTTGAAGAGGTTTGTTATCGGCCTCCTCCAAATACTTGGCCTTCTCTTCCTCAGTCATGAAAGCAGTGATGGGGAAAGACTTGCCGATGCCTCCGAGAGCTGACTTGAAGTGGATCTTATCACTAGGACTAGGAGGCTGATCAACGCTCATCTCAACAATAGTAATCCAAAGGAGCATCTGCTTGCTCTTAACCCCACTCATCTTCTTCATCTTCCCCTTTTCGACATAACAAGTCACCTCGGTGGCGTAGCTGACCAGGGTCTTACTTCCTTCAAAGTAGTGCTGGGAAGGGGCTTTCTGCTTCATCCACACAAAGCCAGTGTCAGGGACACGGCCGCACTCGACGAGGTCCTTCAAAGGCATCACCCCCTTGGGGAAGCCCAGCTCCTCCAGCAGTTGAAAGGACTGCTTTTGGCACTCCTCTGCCCCATACACCACTTCCGCTCCAGCTCTCTCATCGTCCTTAACCTGCAATGTGTTACTCCCACCGCTAGCCATTATCGATCGATCTGGTTGCTAATTTGTGCGTGTTGTGTTTATAGATCGATATCGATCGAGTGCGACAATATTATATTGTTGCTGAGAAATGAGAATGAGAATGAGAATGAGAATGAGAATGAGAATGAGATGTAGATGTAGATGTAGATGTTGGCCGGGTTGATAAAGGAGGTCATCTCCTATCATTTTCTTTTTTATTACTCGGTATAGAGACGAGTAAAGGTAGTTAGGGGGCAGTTGAGCAACTAAGAGATAGGTTCCCATTTAGATAGGAGTACTTGCCTATTAAGTTTGGTAGTTCACCCAACTCACTCTCCTCACTCCTCACTCCTCCTCCTATTTAATTTTAGACTTTAATTGATTATTAATAATAATAATAATAATAAATTGCAAAATCAGAGTTGATTGCTGGCTGCTTTTCTGACGACTTTTCTTCCTTACTTTGGTTGTTGCCTATGGCGTACTCCAGTAGTTAGAGACTTAAAGTGCTTAAGTCAATAAATACGGACTACGGTTACGTTGTGGAAGGCCTAAGTTGCGTCCTTTCGATCTATTCCTAAATTGATCACCCCGGCCCACTACTAATCATGGGCCTTAATTAATTAGCTTCCGTTCATTATTCAAATACAGATGCTGTGAACCTACTTACTCCTTATATATTTAGTCCTACAACTAAAGTATTTCATGCCTTTATGAATATTGGGCCATGCATGTTAATGTTCAGTTTGTAATATGGCCTGGCCTGGCCTGCCCCGGTCTACAGATCGACTTAATTGGATCCTCTCTGCCCAAATCATCACATACCTTATTAATTAATTTATTTATTATTATTACTCCTTATCTATCAGTATCAGTATCAGACTATCAGTATCAGCCTCATCAAAGAATTCATGCTTACAGTACTTTTATTTTATTTGTGGCCCGCCTGGGGCTGGGGCCTGGGGTGATCCGTCATCGAGTACTGCTGACTCGCTCCACCATGCTCTATGTATTGCTACTACTACAGTACTTACCAGTCAGTACATACTATATATAGTCACTCTCTTTCTTCTTTATCAACTTTATTTGATTATACATTTCTACTACACATACTATAATACATATCCTGCAACGTAACAACAACAAGCATGCCAAACCACCAAATATACATCATGTCTTCATTCTTCCAACGCATTAATTTATTCCCTCCTTGTCTTCTCACTTATGAGCACATAATACTCGATCTTTACACTAGCACTACTATTTGGGATATTTAGACACTATTATATTTTCACATCCATCTCTTAATAAAATTCTAGTGTAACAACCTGCATCATTTATTACTTACTAATTCTGTAACTTCAATTAATTGGTCACTACCATTTGAAGAAAGTGACTACTTTTTCTTAGCAATTATTTTCAATGTATGGAGTACTTCCGCTTATATATATTTTTATGTTTCAACAATGGATCATTCTTAAGAAACCCATTGCATATAAACTGCTAATAAAAGTGTCAAACACTGCTATGAGTATGGCCTCATTACTCTTTGGATCACCAATTTTGAGAGATTTTGCTTGCAACGTACTTTTATTTTTTATTAGGAAAATTCCTTGCATTCATCCTTTATTTCATATCATGTCATATGTCCACACAAAATTATTGATAGCTAAAGAGGAATATTGCGCATTGAGAAGTAAATAATGCAGCTGATGAGATTACTAGCTTCGATCCAAAACTACACATCGAATATTATGAGGGACATCGATCGATCTCCTCCTTCGATATTAATCCACATAGTCTATGTACTCTTATCAATATCATCCTCCAAGATCACAAGTCCATGTACTCTAAAGAGCGAGCTCAATACTATCATGCATTGTGAAGGACTTGACTTGGCCACATTATTACCTTGCCTAGAATTATAGTAGTAGCTTGTAGTCAATATATATAGGGTCTCATTATAATTAGCACCCAGCAAAAAACGAGAGGAAAAAAAAAAAAAAAAGGTAGTCTTTGACTTGACCGTATCATTTTGGCTAATCAATAGTACTAGTAATTAGTCCACAAATTTAAAAATTAACTCGAAAAATGTCTTGCACTGATTAAATTTAGTCATCTGATGATGATGATCATGGTATGTGGAGTGGATGAGTGAAGTAGTGCATGACAATGCAAAGCAAAATGCACATGCTCCGGCACATATGAGCTGAGGAATCCTTTGTCCCTTGCACACATACACTACTCGATCTGCATCAATAATTATGTCGCATGTGATAAATTCCCATCATCATTCACCAAACCCTCCATATTTCCTTTACTTTGTCAAATTAAACACAGTACTAACAAAATTATCTTAGATTTTGACATTTCCAATTTTCTTGTTCCGTTCCATTAGTAGGGAGGACAATGCACACACTGAAAAGTCAACGTAGAAATACAAAGCTTGGTGATAATTAATATGGGTCCATTTGATTTGTTTTCTATCAAATTTCAACTTTTTATCTAGTACTCCCTCCGTCCTCTAAAGAAGGTGACGCTTGGTTTTCCACAACTAACAGTGAGTTGCGGAAAACCAAACGTCACCTTCTTTAAAGAACAGAGGGAGTATTATTTTTCTCACGTGCATATGCATCTTTTCCCATTTCACATTCCTCTTTATATCAAATTTAGCTTATACAATATATTGGAAGTTGAAATAATTGTTTACTTTTATAAAAATTGATCTTGATTCGTTTGCTGCAAGAAGAGTACAATGTCGTTCGAGTTCGAATCCCAAAAAAAAATTAAATCTGACAATGAGGTTTATCTCATCAATATATGTGACATTCTAAATGAAGCAAGAAACGAACTGAGGTACAAATTTAAAGCCTATTGATTAGTTAAAGTTCATCAAGAGAAGAGGGAGAACCAACATTGATCCTTGTGAGTTGGGAGGTTGTGCAATTCCAACTTCTAAGCATCCGAGTATGTATTCTTCCTTTTTCTTTTTGTCTCCCTGTCTCCTTCAGCCTCTATGCATGGACATGCCAACTTCATGGCTTATGTTATGCTAGTAGCTATACACTATCACTCATACATAAACTATTACTAACAAACAATGCTATTTATTTAAAATAATTGTTATAATTATTTGTTAGTAATCCACCTATCAAAACTGCAAATTATTGATCACTATGCTGGCATTTATTTTGATTCTAGAATAAATAGGATGGTTTATGTATGCATACAGTAGATTAAGAATAATAAAGAGTGGTAAGTATTGGAACAACATAATCCCTTCATGATCCTCCTATGTTGTGATTATTAGAGCACTATCATTTCAATCTTATTAAAAATACCACTTAAAGAAACATGCATGACGAAATCAAATGGTCAAAAAAGAAAAATATGTATATTTACTATATGTGGTAAACAAATTATTCAGGGAGGATTGGAATCCAATATCTTTAAGTTTGATGTTGGGTTAAAAAGGAAAAAGATGCTTGATCTTTATATACACTATACAGTTTCAGATTAAACAAAAAGGCATAATCCAGTCTGGTGAGACGGATCTATATCTGTAATTATCAATGCCACGATCTGTTCACCTTTATATTATAAACATCCTTTAATATTCAATTTGATCTCTATTATGTCAAGGAAAAATAAAAGTATAACAGTAGTGAATAAGAAATGATAAAATGAATATATAACCTAATTGCAATTGAATAAGACCTAGTTAGAACTTAGAAGCACTAAAATGGATAAAGAAAAAAGGTAAAGTAAAGAAAAGGGTGAAAGAGAACAAAGGGCAAAGTTGTAAGATAAGGGATTTTAGCAAGAGTCATCCCAATTGGGAGAGTCAAAAATGGCTGAGCTATTTGGGGTTTGGGCCCCCCTTTCCCCCTAGGTACTCATTTCTCATCATAAGCTTTCCCTATCAAAAGAATAACTTAATAGTAGTACTACAAAATTAAACTTAGTAAACAAATTTATGTTATAGAGAGAAAAGAAAGGACAGAGTTTGTTTGATGGTTGATGATACTCCATGATACTTATAAAAGTGAGTGAGAGAGAAAATCCCAAAACAAGGCTGCACTAATTTCCGGTAGGGAGTTGAGTGGGATAACCAACGGAGAGGAGAGAGAAAAAGAAAAAGGCAGAAAAAGTGGAAAAGAGAGAGTGGGAGAGAGAGAGAGAGAAACAGAGTAGATAAAAGCGGAAATTAAAGACAAGGGTTAGTTGGACTGGGGGAGGAACTGGGACCAAAAGGCCAAGGGTTTTCAGTTGCAGATGGTGGTGACTCAACGCCGCGTGCCGGACAAGATTTGCGTCAGAACAATAATACAACCCCTACCAGCTTCACTCTCTCTCTTCCACGGTTATGGTCGAAGACCTTCTCTGTTCGTCGGAGCTATCACTTCCATCGGCGCCGCCACAGGAGGAGGAGGAGGAGGAGGAGGAGGAGGTGCTCTCTTCGCTTTCCCTTTATGCCTCTCTAGCTTCTTCCATTGACGGCCATGGCTGGCCTCGTCTTGGCCGCCACCGTCATTTAGGTCAAAATTAGGAACAAATTAGGTTATTCGAAGCCGACATCAATCAATCAATCAATCACAACTTGACTTTGATATTGATAGGAATCTCCATTTCATTTGTGGATCAGCACCAGCACCAAACTCTGCGCGAATCTGTCTGAATCAATTGGAAATTACACAGCCTACTTAACTGGTACTTAATTAGTTATGATTACAGAACAAAAACACTTGCTCAGATCTCTCCGGCGAAGTCACACTTCTACGCCGTCGTCGTCGTCGTCATCGTCACATCATCCCTCATCACCATCTTCGTCCTCTTCATGGATTCATTTGAGATCAGTCCTATATGTAGTTACTTCTTCCTCGTCACCAGCAACCGGTGATCGGTAAGTTTCACTTTACTCTTTTCAGATCTTGATCAGATCTGGATTTCAACTTCAACTGATTCCTTCTGATTTCCATTAGCGTTTAGTTGTATGAGCTTTCTAGTCCAAACTACTCCACTTACTTACTTAGTTTTTGTGCTCCTCAAACGAGCTTGGAGGCCATTCTTTAAAAGTTTTAATCTTCTCTTCTGATTAGTTGAATATTTTCTAAAAATAGGCATAAATTGCAAACTTTGCTACTGCCATTTGAGGTACTGTACTTGATTTGTTAGTTCCACCAAATATTTAGTAATTTTTGTGGTTTGTAAACGCTTTCGTGGTTGTGATTAGTCCTTGTACTGCTACTTTGCATCTGAGAAACTTCACAAAAGAGACTCGGTCAAAGACAACTCCTTTGGTCGCTTGAAGCTAGTGCTGCTATTGGTTATGGTTTCACTGTGCTTCAATAAATTCTGGAATAAATTGTCGTGAAGAATGGACATCCTTGTATCACAGTTGAATCTTTACAGAAATGAAATAGGTAGAGCTCAGCATATTGCATATTGGAGTAATATTTTCTTGTTCAATTTTGTATGCATTTGCTTGTTTTTTTTGCTCATAGCAAATACTAGAGATAGACTTAGTTGTGCTCACTCATGTTATTATGTAGTCTTCATGCTTACAAGATCTAAGGTTTAAGTACTCAGTTTCATTTTTAGATGCATAAAATTTCATTGCATTATATTCCTGTAGGGGCAAACGTGGAAGGCACTTATGTTCAGTGTCTTTACTCTGTAATTTTTTTTACTTTACTGAATTGCTTAAAATTCATTTACATTGTAATAGTATTCAAATGAATGATGTAGCTTTCCCCTTTTCTCTTCAGGGGAAATCTTAAATCTCCTTGGTCCAGGCGAAGGAGGAAACATGCCCTTCTACCGAAACAATGGAAACGGCTGTTTGGACCCGATGGAAGACTGTCAAATGACGGAGTTAAGTTTTTGAAGAAAGTGAGAAGTGGAGTAAGTTGCTAGCTTTGTCAACTGGTCAATTTTGTCGGGATGTATGTGCTAGCATGCCTATCATGGGATGTGATTATATTTGTAGAAATACTCATTTTTTATATCATTGATGCAGGGTGTTGACCCCAGTATAAGAGCGGAGGTCTGGCCATTCCTTCTTGGAGTGTAAGTATTGCATGAGTAGAAGTCTTTTGATTTTAGTCATGCTTTTGAATTAAATTCAAGGGCTGCCTTCTTTTGATCAGTTAGATTTCTTAAGTAATTATCAAATCTAACTACTCTGCCAACAACGCAAGAAAACCTTTATCAGTGTCTGTATGACGCTTTCCGCATTTAGGACTTTTACTGTGTTTCTACTAACCACAGAGAGCCTCATTCTTATTATCCTTGATCCTTGTGTATTAATTCTCATATTACCTTGAATAACGTTTTAAGGTACTTGGTCCCGACTAATAACTTTCTACTTTTTTAGTTGTTAGATATGCTGCTTTACTTCAGAATTGTTTTCACTTTACCACGTTTCCTTATTATTATTTTGACTTAGAGAATTGAGTGGTTTCCTTGCAACTTGCACTAATAAAATCAAGCTGATTTCAGTTGGCGAGTGTCTCTGCATTATTTATGCATGGTAGTAGAACAAATCATCTGTTGAATTATTCTTTATCTCTAATGCTTATAGAGAAGTTTAAGAGCTCTCTTCAGAGAGTAGGAAAGTGCATCAGTAGGGCCATTTGAAACTAAATGTTGATTATAAACTCGTCTAAGGCACTAGGCATGAATGCACAGTTAATGCCTTGCCTTTGCTCTTCCTCCTTACAATGATATGATTGCCATGAAACAGTAGTATATCTATTTTTATGCTATACACTACACTCTGTGAGTTCTTACTGCCTATGTGCACATCAAGCTCTCTTGTTCATTAAGCTGCTTTATTTGAACAGTTATGACTTGAGCAGCACCAAGGTGGAAAGAGATACTGCTAGAAACCAGAAACGGTACGCCAGCGGTTCCTATGTTCTCCGCTTCCATCCATTTCTTTTATGACAATACTCATCATTTTATTTGTATTTGATCAGCAAGGAATACATAAAATTGCGAAGAAGATGCCAGAAAATTCTTAGGCGCAGTCTTACTAGTCTTAAGGGGAATGAGCCTATTGAAAACAGCAATGGCAACAGCAGTGGCTTTTTCAGTCAAGTTTCACACACTCCTGATTCAGATGACATAATTAGTCCAAGAGCTTCTAATGACGGTGATAGCCCGACTGACTCAGATGGGCCTATCTGGGATCTGGAGATTTTACCTGCTGCTGTTTCATTTGAAGAAGGCAATGAACGTGGCTTGACCTGTGAAGGTGGTTCTGGTGGCAGCTCAGAATTATCTGATTCTGAGTCATCTGAAGAAGATGAAAATACACCTTTCCTTACAGCTGATGAACTTGAAGGGAATGATCTGGACGAGGACACAAGTCCTCCCTCAACAACAGATAACGGGTTGAACTCCTGCTCATCTGAAGATTTTGCAACGTGGCAGAGGATCATCCGCATTGATGCTCTGCGGGCAAATTCTGAATGGATCGTATATACACCCTCTCAGGCCGAAGTCTCAGAAACCAAGGCTAAGCAGCAAGCAGAGAGAGTCGGCTTGAAGGATTATGATCATTTGGAACCATGCATGATTTACCATGCTGCTCGTCTAGTTGCCGTCCTTGAAGCTTATGCCCTTTATGATCCTGAGATTGGCTACTGTCAAGGGATGAGTGATCTTCTCTCCCCGATTATATCTGTCATAGAGGAGGACCATGAGGCGTTTTGGTGCTTTGTTGGTTTTATGAGAAAAGCAAGGCACAACTTTCGGCTCGATGAGATAGGGATCAGAAGGCAGCTGGGTATCATATCCAAGATCATAAAATGCAAGGACTCCCATCTTTATCGACATTTAGAAGAGCTTCAAGCAGAGGACTGTTTCTTTGTGTACAGAATGGTGGTAGTCCTCTTTAGGAGAGAGTTAACTTTTGAGCAGACACTTTGCCTCTGGGAGGTGATGTGGGCAGATCAAACGGCTATCAGGGCCGGGATCAGTAAAACAGCATGGGGAAAGATGCGGCTAAGAGCTCCTCCCACCGAAGATCTACTTCTTTATGCTATAGCAGCATGTGTGCTGCAGAGAAGGAAGTTGATAATTGAGAAGTATAACAGCATGGATGAAATTCTAAGAGAATGTAATAACATGGCTGGGAATTTGGATGTGTGGAAGCTTCTGGACGATGCCCATGACTTGGTTGTGACTCTGCATGACAAGATTTGACTAGAGTGTAGTCCTGGTGGAGGAGGACCCTGCTTCTGGTTATTATTATCACTATTACTATTATCATTCCATTATTTGTTTGATGCATTTTGGTTATATGATGTTTTGAAAACAAAAGCATCTGATACGCCATTTCTGTATGCTCTTCTAAATTATGGAATTTGTTGATGTACTGCCCGCGCTCTGGACTAAAATGTGGGAGCGATGGAGGCGGAATTCCAGAAATGAGAAAACACTACTTGTAACTTGTAAGATTGTAGTCTTCTACTTTTCTTAACCTAAGAATATACATCCACTTTGGATGATGATCTTCAGCAAAAACATATTTTCATTTTTCCTTTGTAGAGCATGTTGCTTTCTCAACATTCTGAAACTTCTTTCTCAAAATTTGGTTATAAACAACTATTGGGCCAATTGAGCGACCCTGTGAAGGTATAACCGGGAAGTCATTTGGTGTTAATGCCAGTTTGTGCCTTTGTGGGGGTGAACTCACCTACCATAGTCAAAGCCTCGAGGGCAATCAAACTTAGACTAGAAGCTCTAGATATAAGTCATGAACTAGTGGCGTATCAATTACATGTTGGAGGCTAAGTTAATAAAAATATTTGATTTGAACAGTAAGTGGAGTTACACTGAATGTTAGAATTTTAAGTAGTATTTACTAAAAGATTGTACTCCAATTCAATCGATTTAATACATAGAGTTTTACTTTTATTAAGAAGTGAATTCATGTAGGAAATTGCACTTCTAAAAATTAGATCAATTTATGAACCTTTTCAAAAATGCTCAAAATTACCTTATTGTTAAGGGTGATTCTTTAGACTTTTCAAATTTTAACAAACCTTTTGCCAATTAAGTAATCTAACTATTCTTTTTGTCTTCTTAATTTTGCATTTTGTTCAATTTCACAACTTACTTTTTTATTTCATGTATTACTAATATAATTCAATTCAGTTTAAAAATTAATATAGTGGCGTTTGTTAAAACTTTGTGGTGGTTGCTGGACTTTGTTCGATATTGATAATTTTTTAAAAGAAAAAAATGAAAAGAGCAATGGGTGAGAAATCAGTCTATCACGTCGCTTTTTGCATCGTCGAAATGGCACTTGCGACAGCGTAAGAGACAGAAAGGGGAAGGCAAGAAAGAAAATCAGCAATTCAGCATACTCACTTTTCTCTCTATCAAGTCTCAACAGATCTATCGTCGCTCTTTCTCTTGTTAATAGTACTCCTTAATAGTAGTACATTACACTTGTACGGGAGGAGAGACATTTGAAAGTTCATCTTCATCACACAACGCTTCTCGTTCTCTTCCCATCAATCAAATCTCTGGCAGCAATTTGAACAACAATAATGTCAGCAGCACCTCAAGAATCCGAATTGCAGAATCTCACATTACAACCCACTCCAGAACCGGAACCGGAACCTCAACAAGCTCCGGCAACCACAGATTCAGATCACCAGATTGATAACGCTGCTGTCCACCACCAATCAAACGACGCCGTCCAACACCAACTTCAGCCCCTCGCTGCTGATAAGGATCCGAAGCACGACGTGCCCGAACCCGAAACCCTCCCCACCGGATCAAGCGACCCCGTTTCTGCTCCCACGGAATCCGACGATTACTCCAACGTTGAGCCTGAACTTAAAAAGGATGAAGGAAGCCGATCATTGACGATGAGAGAATTGTTGAACGGATTGAAGGGAGATCAGAGTCAATCGCCTGATTCCCCTACTGCTGCTAGACCTGATTCCGCTTCTCCTCACAGGTTCACATTCTATTTCACTTTTATTCTTTTACCATTGCCCTTTCAACACTTCTCTTTTAGGGCTCTACCAATACAATTATCCAATTGTATGTTTCAATTAAAAGTGGAATTTAGCTGTAGCCATTGTCAAGCTAGATTCAAGTGATTTGGCTTCGCGCTCTCAACCTCTTCTAATGGTGATGCTTTATGGATTTTGTAGAAAATAACCTAGAACAATGACTAGAATTCTGATCGATTTGGTCGAATTTTGGAAATCAACCTTCATGTTGGGCGTCGTGTAACCAATCTCATACATGTTCGCGGCAATCTCATTAAGATGATGTTTCTATAAAGCACTAATTTTTAAATTCTACCATTCTAAGTGCATGATCCGGTGAGAGCTGAATTTGGAATCACTGCACATTGCACAAATAGTGCTATTGTCATTCCCAAGCATGGTGCTCAACTCTTTCATCTGCTTGTACCCGTGCAGCAGGCATTATCCGATTAGAGATCATATCTAAATGTAAAGTTAAGTTGGACACAAAAGACAACATTTTACTGCTATCAGCTGTGTTTGTCAACTCAAATACTTGGGCTGATATTTGATTTCCATTTTGCTAATTTCCTCTGGCACC
Source organism: Mesembryanthemum crystallinum (assembly GCA_030267885.1). Taxonomy (NCBI): domain Eukaryota; kingdom Viridiplantae; phylum Streptophyta; class Magnoliopsida; order Caryophyllales; family Aizoaceae; genus Mesembryanthemum; species Mesembryanthemum crystallinum. Next base: position 22,096 of record BSSO01001236.1, read on the forward strand.
TTTGAACTTGTAAGTAATTAGTCTAAGCAGTTTTCACAAAACCTAAAGTACGTATTCTGTTTCCAGCTCTATGTTCTGATCTGGGGTTTTGAAGGAAGATGAGAGAGAATATTTTTCATTCTTTGTCTGGATAGTTTAAAATTGTTCTTTTTTTCCTTATCTTCTGTTTCTTAGAGGAGGGAAAAGATTCTAAATTCTCTCTGCCTTAAGTATCTCCTGTGTGGTGAGTTGGAGTGTTGGATCCAAAAGCTAATCTCTTGCTTGGGCTACCATTTTCATGTGATCTGCAAATCATACAAACAACTAATAAAGCTAGCCTAAATAAAGGAAGTTTTTCACACACCCCAGTCTCCTCCCTTGCCTTATGTTGTCTATCTTGTCTTCCCTACCTTCTCATATCCAAATAAAAATTTAAGAGCTCCCTACAGGGTTTGATATAAAGACCTCAATTCAGGGCCAAAGTGAAGGAAAACATGGTGGAGGTGGGAAAAAGGCTGAGAATACAAATAGGTATTCTCCTTTAATGTTTGGTGTAGAAAACTATGCGCGACTTAGTGTGTAGACCCAAGACAGAAAGGGGGGGGGGGGGGGTTTGGCAGTTGGTGTTTAAGAACAATTCTTTAGTGGGTAAGTGTTTGTAGCGTGTTCCCCTGGAGAGCCCGGCTCACTATTGCACCAGGTAATAAGAAGCAAGTATGGTCTTTAGCAAAATGGATGGAACGCCCATGCTCGCTCTGTTGTTTCCCATTCTTGCCCATGGAAGTTTATATCTCAGGTATCAACTTTTCTCTTTCTTAAGGTCAGATTTAAAGCGGGTAATGGACAAGTGAGGTTCTGGGAGATGTGTGGTATTTTTGGGTTTTTCAGCTATCCACTCTCCATGACGTGTCGGTTGCTAACCTTCATCTACGGAGAGATGGAGAAACTTTCATCACTTCTTAATGTTCTAAACTCCGTTCAACTTACCTCTAATGATGATACTTGGGTTTGGGTTGGGGATCAACTTGCATTTCACGTGTATGTCCTTCCTTCATAATCATGGCCTTCCTTCACAACATCCTTACTTTCCCCTAGCCATATTATTTGGAAGTTTAAGGCTCCCTTGAAGGTGCGCGCTTTTGCTTTGGTCCTAGGGAAGCTGAATACTTATGATAAGTTGTAGTGGACGCGACAAGGTTGGGCTATGTCATCTCATGTGGGCATGATATGTGTTTTCGTGCTAGTGAGTCTGGCTTACAGTTGTCCTTGCGTTGGGACTTCGATAGATCTTTGTGGACTAGGCTCTTTAGTGTGGGGCAAGAATATTGTGTTTGCCCTGCTACGATCACTCAGAACTGGCAGATTTGTTATGTTGGGATGGGAGGGGGGGTGGAGCACGGACAATGTATTGTTGGGGCAAGAATATTTTGTTTTCCCTTCAGTTATTAACTTTTTGGAGGACTTCTTGTCTCTTAGGGTGTAATTTTAATTTTCCCTCTTATTAATACAATTTTTTCTTATTTAGAAGTGTGAACGTATGGCAACTGAAAGTTTTCCAATTCGTTATTGACAGTGAAGATGGCTCGCAGACTTCACACCAGAACAATGCTGCCATGGAACTTATTAATAGTGTCACAGGTGTTGATGACGAAGGTCGTTCTCGCCAAAGGATTCTTACTTTTGCTGCCAGGAGGTATATGTCTTGTTGATTACTTAGATAGCAACTATAAGTATGAAAAAATAAGATTCTGATGCTATTTTTGTGGGTCTATGTTTTGAGTGATGAATGCTCTTGCCATACACATGCTACATGCTGCTAAGTTGTATGATATCCTCCTTTTGGCTCAATGCAGGTATGCTAGTGCGATAGAGAGAAATCCAGGAGACTATGATGCCCTTTACAACTGGGCTTTGGTTCTTCAGGTTTCTTTTGATCTCAAAACAGATTAACCTTTAAGCTTTGGCACTTCTTGTTCTTTCTCACAGCTGTGCTTCTTCCCTGTTTGTATTCTTCAGTAAAAAAAATTAGCATAGTCATGAGAGGCTTTGGTGAAGTTTTTATGAGTTTGGAGCATCTCCTTCACTTCCTCCTCCCCAAGAGCTTTGTTGAAGCCCAGTAGAGGCTAGAAGTAGAAAAAAATGAAGCTTCAATTTATTGTCTTATTTTTGGCTTCCTTGGGGAAGGTGGGGGGGAGTGAAGGAGGAGGAGGAGGAGAGGGGAGAGGGTTTTGTGAAGGAGAAGTTATAAAGCTTAGAAGTTAGGCCGAACCGCCTCTATTTGTCTTCATATCTATACTATTTAGGGGCAGGCTACTCATATACTAAGTGCCATGTATGATGTTTGACTACCTGGTGGGTGGAATTTGAAAGTAACACAAAATTTAGGATTTCGGATGCTGTCAAATACCCTCAGTGTATCATAGTGAAAGGGACTATCATATCCAAGTAGGGGCAATAATGCCAAATTGAGCTCGTGTATCACTTTACTTGACTCATGCTCATTAAAGAGTAACTGAATTCGAGTTCAAGTCCAGCTCAAAATGCGTTGACTGGAACTAGCTTGTATATTTTCAAAAGGGTTTTAGCTTACTAGAAAGATCTAATGGGAGATGAAATGTATTAGAGTATTATATTTTACCCAAAAAGCTAAAGATCCAAATTAGACAATCTGACTCAACTTCAGACTTGCAGTTCCATCCAGTTGATTAAATTAAATGAAATTCTTCAACTACTGCTATTATATACTCCCTCCGTCCCGCTATTACGTTTCCAAACCAAAATTGGCACAAGAATTTAGGAGAAAAATTCTAGACATTTTTGCCCTTGTGAAATAGAGAGAATATAATAATTGGTTGTG
>BSSO01001237.1:0-24922 GCA_030267885.1 Mesembryanthemum crystallinum
GTGAGGGGAGGGGAGAGTGAGGGTGGGGGCAATGTTGTCACATTTGGGCAAATAATAGTCCCAAAATAGAAACGTCAAGTTTATTTCTGGACGGACTAAAATGGAAAACGTCAAGTTTATTTGGAGACGGAGGGAGTACTTGCAAAAATTATAAAAACTTTGATATTTTGAAGTATTATTTCAAATGAATCTAACAAAAGTATTTTTAACTTGTGAGTCTATATAGTTTTTCATGGTGGTGAGGGTTAAAGTTTGTAAAAATTCACTATAAATAATTAAATGTAAAGATCATTATGGGATAATAGGAGTATATCAATTTTAATTATTAAAAGTATAGGGTAAAGTTAAGCATGAATTGGTCACAGTCCCGCCCTCCCTTAACTTGGCGCCCTTTGTATTTTTGTGTTTCATGACCAACTAGTGATTTAGCCGTTAAAGAGGTTTTAGCTTAACTTTTTTCTCTACACCAGGCACCACCATGCGTCTTTTAACGACCAACTCATTAATAAGTGGGTGGAGAAAGAAACTAAAAAGTGATAATTCTTGAGCTAAAGCAAGAGAGGAGAAAGAGGATAGAGCATCTGTCAATTTGAAAGGAGTAGTATTGTATTAATTGTAATCTTGCATTGAGTCTGTAAGCTGTATAAAGAGGAATTATATAACAATCAAGAAAACATAAGAACATACGGAGGTGTGTTACTCCTATCCAACAAACTCTAACTAACTCAAACTAACTTGGTGGTTGCTGTAGTATAAGTCCATCAAAAACACAAAAATTTATGTGAGACATACTCATCTGATGAGTCCACTATAGTGTCAAGTTGTATCTGCTTTTAAGTATTAGTATGAATACAACAGAGAATCAATATATACTAAACTTTTTTTACATTCATACTAATATTTGAAAGTAAGTTGAGATGGACTTAGAGTATTACTCTTATACTTGCCTAATTGAAGAAATTTAGCTCAATATACAACCTAAAAACAAAGGACAAAATAAAATGAGGTGAACTCTTACTGAAAAAAAAAAAGAAAAAACAAAAAAGGATGACAAATTGACAATGTGCTGGAAGATATAGAAAATCCAAAAACTAAACTTCACTAGTACTAGTTGATATGGTTGATTTGATAAATCGAAACATTTTGACCTTGAATTTTCATTATTGATTTTTCAACTTATAGAGTGTGCAAAGAATACACAAACTAATTAAAGAATAGGAGGAGAAAAAGAAAGGTGAAGTGATGGGGACGTGTTCTCCAACTCCAGGGTCCCAGGCCATGTGCTGAAATGCGGCGGTTTGTATGATAATCTCCAATATTCGCTGGACACACTTAACGTCATCTTTAACGGCTCCTTGCTCCAGTCACTCTAATCTACTCTCTCTCCAGCTTCAACTACTTAGGTAAGTGGTAGCCTAGTGATTAAGTCTGATCCCGAGTATATAAGTAATACAATTGGAGTAAGAGAATTAGCTATGGCTCAAACCAGATATCCTATAGTAACACCCAACTAGGTTACCTATAAAAGGTTGAGTAAACAAAGAATAATTAAAGAACTACTCAAGTACTCCATTCATTCATGTGGATGGTCCTTATTATATAAAGTGTCTGTATTGTGAGGTGTTAACATCTTGTGGCACATGCCCTATTAGACCATACTTTTTTTGAATTTTGGCTTCTTTTTAAATACTAATATTTAAAAAAAATAAAAAGAATAAAATAAAAAGCATGGAGTTGGGTAGCCAAAATTGTTAATTTTCCCCATAATTTGGGTACAGACTCGGCACAAAGCATAATAACCATCGGATTGGAACATCCCCTCCCCTTTGCTCGGACTATACCCGAGCTCCATCGTGCTGGCCCTGAGGATCGTGCTTGTCCGACCCATGGCCAACTTTGCTTTGGAACATCTATTATCCTCTTATAACTGCTTCCCAAACAAACCTAACCAGTAACCACCAAAGTCTGCAGTCATTCTTCACAAAGTCATAACCACCAACTAACGCCGTCATCTGAGTGATTCTTTGCTTTGCTTTGCATTTCCTCACAAAAGCCGCGTTACATCTGTGATGGGCCCCATCAACGGTCCCGTCCCAGCAGAGCAAGCAAGCAAAATTCCTCTCTCTAAGTAGAAGAGTGAGTAGTAATTACATTATCATTTAATCTCAGCATTTTCTATATATCTTCCTTAATCATTTGTTTTGTGTTAGTACATGATTAATACACCAACTATCCAATCTCAGTCTGCTACTCTATGAATGTGAAAAAATACCCAGATTCAAAATACACTCCTCTGTAACTTGTAATTTGCATATTGCAGCATGCCATTATTGATTGAGGGCATCAAATCTCAGAAAAGCCGAAGCTTTCAATAATCATCAACAGCTGGTCTTAAATGGGGTTGATTTAGATTTATTAGATTCGTAGTTTCACATCATTTTCTTGATGTGGGTCCTTTATTTCTCTCTCTCTCTCTCAAAATGACAGGCTAATCAACAGCCTGGAAAGGGTTGGGGGTGTGTTGTGGTGGCTAGCTAGCTCAAAAAATTGTTCCACTTTAGGGGAAAGATTTAATTTTTGATGGTAGTTGGTATTTTTTCTCATGCTGCCATTGATGCTCTCTCAACTGGGCACTTCCACTTTTCCCTTGTTTCTCTCTCTTATCTCATCTTCTTCAACCCCCAATTTGTAGCTCATTGAATTAAAGAGGTAAGAGCAACAGTAAAGTTTTGTTTTTTTGAAACTTTAATTGCTGCAGAAACTTGCATTTATGCTTTAGCATAATCTCTTTACTAGTATCTTTCTTGTTGTTGCTACCTTGTTTTGCCAATTTGGGTTGGTTTTGTTCTTTGAGTATTGTGCTGTTAGTGTTTTGTTGGGCAGTGCTTTGAGTAGATCTAAAGGTGTTCGAGGAAATGCCGCAGTGAATATGAGCTGCTAGGAACTTTGGTCTCCGACAATTGGGCATTAGAGGGGGGATCTTGGGTTTTGGTCTTGAGTTTTTTGGGTGATTGTTTTATTAGGTTCTTTTAGGGTTATTGAAGCTGGTGAAGATGAGAGGTGTGAAGTGGGTACCTCTGGTTATAGTTCTTATCCTATGTGGGTTGATGATTTCTAGCTCAAATGCCTCCTTTACTCCCCCTGATAGTTACTTGATTGCTTGTGGTTCATCACAAAATGTAACATTTCAAGGTCAGACTTATGCTCCTGATTCAGGGCATCACTCTGTCAAATTGAGCAGTCAAGCTAATTCTCTTATTGCCACCACCAATTCTAGTGTTCCTTTCCCAATTTACCAATCTGCCAGAATTTTCACCCGTACTGCGTCTTATGAATTCGAGATCAAGCAAAAGGGCTGGCATTGGATTCGTCTTTATTTCAGTCCGATTACATATCCTGGCCAGGACTTGAAATCGGCATCCCTTACAGTAGTTACTGAAAACTTTGTGTTCCTTAACAACTTCACATTCAAGAACTACAAGGGTGCTTACTTGTCCAAGGAGTTTGCAGTCAATGTGCCTTCAAATTCCCTAACCCTTACCTTCATTCCTTCGAACAATTCAGTTGCGTTTGTCAATGCAATTGAAGTTGTCTCTATCCCAGATGGAGTGTTCCATGACCAAGCTTTGGCCTTGCCATCTACCGCTTTTAATGGGATTTCAGAGCTGGCACTTGAGACTGTTTACAGATTGAATATGGGTGGTCCGTTGCTCACTGTTCAAAATGACACCCTAGGCAGAACTTGGGAGAACGATGCGCAATATCTGCACGTGAATAGCTCTGCTGCAAATGTTTCTGTTAGTCCATCAACTATCAAGTATCCAGCCACAGTTACTCGAGAAATAGCACCAAACTGGGTGTATGGCACTGCTGAAAATATGGGAGATGCAAATGTGGCAGATAGCAATTTCAACATAACCTGGGAATTCAATGTCGACCCAGACTTCACCTACTTCATACGGGTTCATCTCTGTGATATTGTTAGCAAGACATTGAATACTCTTGTTTTCAATCTGTACATTAATTCAGATGCCTGGGCGAGTGTAGACCTTTCATCTTTCACTGGTGGTCTTGCTGTGCCTTTCTACAAAGATTTTGTTGCCAATTCTTCAGATGCTGGTCTCTTGACTGTTAGTATTGGCCCAGACCCTACAGCTGATGTCTCCGATAATGCCATCATGAATGGTATGGAAATCATGAAAATAAGCAATGAAGCCAGAAGCTTGGATGGGGTTTCCCCTGTTGAACATCTTCTTCCCCAACCATCATCACAAAAGAAGAAAATTGCAATTATTGTTGGTTCAGTTGTAGGAGCCGTAGCAGCTGCTGTGGTGATAATCCTGTTCTGTTGCTGCTTTGTTTCTCGCAAATCAGAGACTCCTCAGCAAGGGCATCCCTGGTTGCCTTTGCCCTTATATGGAAACTCCCTGACCATGACAAAGATGTCAACTACTTCTCAAAAGAGTGGTACAGCTAGCTGCATTTCCTTGGCTTCCTCCAATCTTGGCCGGTTCTTCTCATTCCAGGAAATCATGGATGCGTCCAATAAATTTGATGAGACTTTACTTCTTGGAGTTGGTGGATTTGGAAGGGTTTACAAGGGAACACTTGAAGATGGGACTAAAGTGGCTGTTAAGAGAGGAAATCCAAGATCAGAACAAGGTATAGCTGAATTCAGAACTGAAATCGAGATGTTGTCTAAGCTACGACATCGCCATCTTGTGTCTCTTATTGGGTACTGTGATGAGCGATCTGAGATGATATTGGTCTATGAATACATGGCCAATGGACCTCTGAGAAGCCATCTTTACGGCACAGACCTTCCACCTCTGTCATGGAAACAACGGCTTGAAATATGCATTGGGGCTGCAAGGGGACTTCATTATCTCCACACTGGAGCAGCACAGAGCATTATACACCGAGATGTTAAGACCACAAATATCCTTTTGGATGAGAATTTCGTGGCTAAGGTGGCTGATTTTGGTCTCTCAAAAACTGGACCTTCTTTGGATCAGACACATGTAAGCACTGCTGTTAAGGGAAGTTTCGGGTATCTTGACCCGGAGTACTTCAGAAGACAGCAACTGACAGAGAAGTCAGATGTGTATTCATTTGGGGTGGTTTTGATGGAAGTTCTCTGCACTAGACCAGCTTTAAACCCTGTGCTCCCACGAGAACAAGTCAATATTGCAGAATGGGCAATGAACTGGCAAAAGAAGGGCATGCTGGATCAAATTATGGACCAGAACCTGGTAGGGAAGGTAAACCCCGCTTCACTTAAGAAGTTTGGTGACACTGCAGAGAAGTGCTTAGCGGATTATGGGGTTGATAGGCCATCAATGGGAGACATCTTATGGAATCTTGAATATGCTCTTCAGCTTGAAGAAACATCATCAGCTCTCAATGAACCCGATGATAACAGCACAAATCATATCCAAGGCTTACCAATGAGCTCGCTTGAGCAATTTGACAACAGTGTTAACATGGTAGATGGGGCTAACTCTGTTACTGATGATGATGCAGAGGATGCGACGACAAGTGCTGTGTTCTCTCAATTAGTAAATCCCCGTGGAAGATGAGAAGGAACAAGTTTCTACTTTCTTGACCATCTTCGGTGTTGAACCAAGTGCTCCATTCAAACATGTAAGAAGGTTAAGTTAACTCTCATTGTTATGGTTGTTAGCTTATTCAATGTCTCCCATTTCGATTTGTAATATAGTGAAAGAATGGGTATGATTAAGCTCATCCAATACTGTTCACAAGGTCACCATAGGAATCCTGCCATTCCCTCTTCATTCTCATTTATTTGGATTTTGCTTCACATTTTGTGTTACACTTATTGATATATGTAATGTAATGGATCCACCAACTCTTGTTCTACAATACAGAAAATAAAGCATAGCTTCTGTGATTATCAGTTCTTTGGCCTTGGACATTGGTTAACGTGCACTTTTATGTTGATTATTTTGAGACTATGATTTGCGCAAGGTGAGCAAAAGTTGGCTGCAGTTATTTTTTTCTAGTTGAAATCTCAAAACTGCTTACATTGGAGAAAAAGATTACAAAAGAGCTACTGAGGGTTTAAAACAAATATTGAAGAACAGGGAAGATGTCAATTTATTCTGTTTGTAGATAATGATTCTTATTCTCATTTTCTACACATTTTGCATTTCCACTGCTTGCATTGCGACTGCAGTCTAACATGCCCAAGTCCTTCAGAAATGAGAGATCCTGTTGCAGCACTCCAACTGGAGAAAACAGGCAGGAACTGCAGTCTGCAGATAAAAGTGAAGAGGTTCTGTATCTGTCTTCTCCGCCCACCTCAGGCATCGCAACACCTGGTTTGGCAGGGTTCTCGAAATCTGGCTGATAAGTCCTTCCGAGCACACCTTCAACTTCTGGTGAAAGTCCAAAGAATTGAAATTGCACTTCCAAGTGAGCGAAACAGTTGTCTGAAGGTATTTGATAATTGTGTATCATGTCATCTTCCTTTGTGACTGGTACCACATTGACATAAATCTCAACAACTTCTAGTAGTGTCACAATGATGCTGTTCTTGCTGTCTGTCCTCTCTATTTGCAGGTTTTGTGTTGAAGATGTCCAGCTGGATGGATAACCTTCCGGTATATTTAGCTCCTGCCCATCATAAGAAAATTTCAGGTGTTCAGCTTTATAATCCCATGCTGCTGCTGGTGTAGCCTCGACAGAGAAACTGTGGGAGTCGAACAACATCCCTAGGGCTTGTATCCATGTGTAATCTCGATTTCTGCCAGCAGGACGCAACCCAATAAAGCGGGCGTTGATTTGGAGATTGAGATCTGAAACTAAGCTAAAGTGCTCATTGCTTTTGCCATGGAAGTAGAAAACAATGCCGTCTCCTCCAATGAAGCGAGGGTCCAAGCATGCTGCTCCACGGCCACTGCAATTTGGTTTGCGATCTATCATTGTCAAACCAAGTTTCATAAGTAATACTCCAATAAGATTTTAGTGATGTGAACTTTGTTTCAAAATTTCAGAAAAATGAAGTTTGACAATATGCTATTATAGGCAGTAATATGTAGAAGTATCATTAATATCTTTGTTATCTGACATTGAATGTTCTTCTCTTTTGGTTTTTGTCGCCTAACTGTTGTGGCTTTCCTGAATCACAGATTGCAAGACATTAATACAGACCATGTTCTAACAAGGAATGTAAATATATTTAGACCCTGCGATCAGTGCTTTCATTTCAGCAACTTACTATTTTTATTCCCATTTCATTCAGTTCAACTCGTACCCTAAAATAAAAATAAAGAAACATTCACTACAATTCAGCGTCATGCTATTGAAATGAATAGAGAGCCAAACAATGCAAATGATGTTTCTGAGGAATGAAGTATGCTTTCAGCAGTAATATGAAACAGGAGAGAAGCACTTACTTCTGCATTCAGCCTTGCATATTGGTGAATAGCAGTTTATATGACAAATTTTGGCTCTGGGATTTTTAGGATTTCTCGTTGGGCACTGTTTTGGGCATGTAATGCGTCTGAAGAAGCAAGGGCTTTTGCGTGCATAGCAGGTAATAGTTTCTGCACGTACCCGTGTTGAACTGGAGTTCACCTGTATAGAAATGAAGATGAAAACCAGGAAAGTGATTAGTAAGCTGCTGACGCTTGAGATCTTCATGCCTTTTCCTCTCCTGGATATGCTAATGGCTATATTGCCAAAAACTGACATGACCCTGAAACCAACCCAACCTGTTTTCAGCTTTGCTATAAAAATTTAGACCCAAACAGAAAAAATAATTAAAAAAATTGGATCTGAACCAAAATCAACCTGCAAGCTGACCTGGTCTGAAACCCGATGAGTTGGGCCGTTTAACAAGACTACAAGTAATGGCTTGGAAGTCTCTCCTTCGTCGTCTTCCTAGGAACAAGCAAGTGGTTGCTTCATTATACTATATAGTACTAACTGAATGTGCTATGCTTGTTCATGAGTTTCTGCGCTTCGCCAGTTTTTCTTTTCTGGTAGGATTCAACTCAGCCTGTTCTGAACTTGGAACTGAATCTATGTGTAACATGGCTTTGGCTGTAGTTTTCACTTTACGGCAATGTTCATCTTGGTCAATGCTTTGGGCTTTGGAGCCAAAAGTTTGTTTAATTTAGCCTAATTAGTAGAGTATGTTGGGATTTCAACTAATTATTCTGTTGACAAAATGACGCAAAATCAAGCAGACCTGTAATCTGGCATTTTAACTGATTGTTCTGCAAGGAAAGATGTTTGGACTTTGTTGTTAAATCTGAATTGAGTTTTCTATGTTGACTTTTTTGAATGTGGTTAGTTGATCCGCTTATACAAGGCAGTCTTAGTGATCATATGCCTGCTAACATTTGAAATGGAAACTTGTGCATTTGGATCTAACTTTAGTAGAGATATAACATATAAGTAGGGGTGTAAATGTGTAATAGCAGGATTACCAAAGAATGGACTAGTATTTCTGGACTGTCTATGTGAAATACTCGTATTCGGATCTATTTATCACATCGTGCATTAGTGTATTACTCTTTAAGTAAAATTTGACTTGTGTACTCTACTTCTTAGGGAAACACTAGTACTTATAATTAGGGATGGCAATGGGGTGTGGCGCAGATAGTGCCTCACCCAAGCCCATACCCACTAAAAATTCTATATTCATCCCTGCTCCATCCCTACTGCGGATAGACATACTCAAATCTATCCCTGCTTAAGTGGATATCCACCAACAGGGAGGTACTCACCAAACCCACCTTAAATATGCTTACCACCCAAAATATTTGCTCAGATAAAGGAAAAATTATTTCTAAATGATTGTTACTATAACAAATTAAAGAAACGGAAGGAAGAAATTCACTTTTAAATAGGATTTTAACATCTCTGACCATTCGTTTATGTAAACAAGTGATGCGGGGCGAGTGTGAGGTGGGTATAAAGTCAAATCCATACTCGCCCCACTACCCATGGCGGATAATACTTTCAAAAACCATCCCCAACCCACCATCCACCTAACCCTCCTCCATACCCACTCCACTCGTGGCAGGTGCGAGGCGGTATCGATCTATATCCGCCCCATAGCCATCCCTACTTATGATTACTATATTTAATTTTTAGATTTACCTTAATCTCTTCTAGCTTGTCCAAACCTTTCTTCAAGTTTGTACCAAATCTGAGAAGCTGAACTATAGTAGATGTCACTCTCAGCAATGTCATTTGCTATTTGCTAAGGTGTTCAAAATGCAACTAGTGACCATGTACTCGTGAAAGATACATCTGTAGCAACAAGACCGTAACAACTTAACGTACAAGTACAAGCCCCCAATTTATTCTTTGCAAACTAAGCAATGGACATTGCCTTTTCCTAAGGAACCAAAGCCTTATCCATCAAAGATTTTAGCTACCAAAAGTATCTCTGGATGATCCGAATGATGAAGATACAAACTCTTATAATTAAAGATCTAACTAGCAAACATCTATAAGTTGCTGCCTATTTATTATTACATACATGAACTGAGTAATTAGAAAAAAAAAAAAACTTAACATTTATCATCGAAAGTTTACAGAAGAAAAGAAAATAATAATAATAATAATAATAATAATAATAATAATAATAATAATAATAATTTATTATTATTATTATTATTATTATTATTATTAGATATATAATTGATTGAGCCTCCAACCATCGGTTCAAACTTTTGGTTGGGACGATTCCTTCACAATAATAATAATAAAGTTAAAAAATATATATACGCTCATTATATTTTGAGCTCTTATAAAACCGTCTCACCTAATGAATTATTTGGAAACGGTTAGTCTGTCATGCATCACAACCTGACCCAAACATGACGCATTTGACCCGAAAAAGTTGAGCCGATAATAATAACGAGATTATCTTCGGTCCACTGAACGGCCTAATACACAGGTTGCGCACATCTCGGATTTACTAAAACGTGAGTACTACTCAAAAGGTAAACCTCACGTGTGGTCACTCGTGATTTAATCACACAAAAGAAAAAGTTTAACTTCACGGATAAAGTTAGTACTATTAAACATTCAACTTCAAATAATAACATTGGGTTTGTACTTTGCACCTTTCTTAATGGCTCAACTCAAAACTTGAAGATTGGCCCAAATATAAATGATCCAATATTTGGGCCCACTTTAAAAACTCTTACACTTCCACTTCCCTCCAACCAAAAATTCTAAATTAACTTTCACTTTGCCACACACTTCGAGGCGGCAACACAACAACACTCTCTATTAACCACCCCTCAACACAAATCATAACACACACCAAGAACCCTAATTTCACCCAATTTCCCAAATTCAATCTTCAATTTCACTTGATTTCGATTCAGTTTGATCCTCACAGCGGTTGCTAACTCGTCGAATCAACGATTCCCCCACAACCCATCTGCCCGCCAAACCCTAATTTGGCCCTTTCTCATTCTCTTTCTCTCTCTTTGCAAGCAATTTTGTTACTGGATTTTACGCAAAGGGCAGTTTTTGAGGTATGCCCATGTCTTAATTTGCCAATTAATGGCGGTAGATAACGTTTTATCCTACTTTTTGTCGAGCGTTTTGGGTAATTTTTTAGACTTGTGATGGGTTTCACTCCCCTGTAATGTACTGCATTTTTTGGTGTTCATAATAGTGTTTGTGTAGTGTATATCAGCTTTTTTGGTGTCTTTTAGTATAAGTTTGTTTGGTTGGTATATACATATATGCCGGTGATGGTGCTATAAGATTGTTCGATAATGTATTTGAGCTCATAAGGTTGGAAATCTTTGTGGGTTGTGGGAGTAACTGGGCGGTTAGGAAATGGAGACCCCGGTTTCAGATGGGTTGGTACCGAAGAGGTCGTTGAGGAGGAAAGTGAGTTTGAAAAACTATGATGAGAAGTTGATGGATGAGCTCATGGAGAAGCATTTGGGTGGTCCTTTGAAGAAAAGGAACAGGACTAGGGAGGACTTGGAGAAAGAAACCGAGAAGGAGGCGATGATAGCTTTATCTCTCGGGTTTCCTATTGATGCCCTTCTTGATGAAGAGATTAAGGCGGGTGTTGTGAGGGACATGGGTGGGAAAGAACAGAACGACTACATTGTTGTGAGGAATCATATTCTTGCTAGATGGAGGGATAATGTTCGGGTGTGGCTGTCGAAGGGGCAGGTCAGGGAAACCGTTAGTAGCGAGTTTGAGCATTTGATATTCTCAGCTTATGATTTCCTTTTGTACAATGGTTATATTAATTTTGGTGTTTCACCAACTTTCACTTCTCATATTCCAGAGGAGGCATCTGAGGGGTCTGTGGTGATAGTTGGCGCTGGACTTGCGGGTCTAGCTGCAGCAAGGCAGCTGTTGTCGTTTGGTTTTAAGGTTCTTGTACTCGAAGGCAGGAAGCGTCCTGGGGGCAGAGTATACACTCAGAAGTTGGGTAAAAAGGGTCAATATGCTGCAGTTGAGTTAGGCGGAAGCGTTATTACTGGTATTCATGCTAATCCTTTGGGGGTTTTGGCTAGGCAACTGTCAATACCGCTGCATAAAGTGAGAGATAAATGCCCTTTGTACAAGCCAGACGGGATATTGGTTGATAATGAGTTAGATTCTAGAGTTGAATTCACGTTTAATAGGTTGTTGGATAAAGTAACTGAGTTGAGGAAAATTATGGGTGGATTTGCAAATGATATTTCTCTGGGTTCTGTGTTGGATACCCTGCAAGATCTTTATTCTGTGGCTAAAAGTAAGGAGGAAACACAACTCCTTGATTGGCATTATGCCAACTTGGAATATGCGAATGCTGGATGTCTATCAGAACTCTCGGCTTCCTATTGGGATCAGGATGATCCATATGAGATGGGTGGTGACCACTGTTTCCTAGCTGGTGGAAATTGGAGGCTGATCAGAGCATTATGTGAAGAAGTCCCTATATTGTATGAGAAGACTGTTCACACTATTAGATATGGAAATGATGGTGTTGAGGTGATAGCTGGTGACCAAGTGTTTCAAGCAGATATTGTCCTCTGCACTGTGCCTCTTGGAGTGCTAAAGCGAAAGGCAATCACATTTGAGCCCGAATTGCCCACAAGAAAGCTTGATGCAATTGACAGGTTGGGTTTTGGCTTGCTTAATAAAGTTGCTATGGTCTTTCCTAATGTATTTTGGGGGGATGATCTAGACACATTTGGTTGTCTTGGCAACCATAGCCATCAACGAGGGGAATTTTTCCTATTCTACAGTTACCACACAGTTTCTGGTGGCGCTGTACTTGTAGCATTAGTGGCAGGAGAAGCTGCGCAGGATTTTGAACAGACAGACCCATCCAGTCTATTGCACCGAGTTCTCAATGTGCTTAGAGGTATTAATGTGATGACTTTTTTTTTTTCATGTTTGTGGCTAATAACATGTTCCAATCAATATTATCCTTTATTTTTTTTGGGTTTTCATCTGTGGGCTTCTGGCTATTTAAATAATTCTAATTCAAAATTTCTCCGTTTCTTGTTTGTGTACTTCGGTTGGCTGCTTCAATAGGTATATATAATCCAAAAGGTGTTGACGTGCCTAATCCCATACAGTCAGTGTGCACGAAGTGGGGTAGTGATCCCCTGTCTTATGGCTCATATTCTCATGTCCGAGTTGGCTCAACTGGAATCGATTATGATATCTTAGCTGAAAGTGTCGGAAACCAGTTGTTCTTTGCCGGTGAAGCCACTACTAGGAAGTATCCTGCCACAATGCACGGCGCTTTTTTGAGTGGTTTAAGGGAGGCTGGTCGCATTTTCCGAGCCACGAGAGGTCTGCAGCTGTACGGCAGGAAGTCCGTGCAGAAAAACCTAGGACCAAGCGTCGATACTCTGCTTGATCTGTTTAGGAGGCCTGATTTGGCTGTTGGAAACTTCTTGTTTGTACTCGATCCTTGGTCTGAAGATCCAAAATCACAGGGGCTCGTGAGAGTGGAATTTGACGACTTGAGCAGTGAATTGTGCAGCGAATGCAGTTACATGGTTGAACGAGGTACAAAGTGCCCGAATCATGGTAATCTGCCTTTGCAACTCTATACAATAGCGTCCCGGGAACAAGTGGAAAAGCTCGAACAAGTACAAGGAGATCGAGATAGATTATTGTATTTGTTCAACAATCTAGATTTAAAGCTCATGGGACCTAGTGCCCTAGGTGCTCTAGGAAACTCCGTGGTTAGTAAAATTAACAGTGCACGAAGAGGTAGGGGCAGGCCTCGTTTGGGAAATGTACCTCAAGGTGTGTTATGAAGATGGCTACTGATCTATATTCCGGAATATTCTAGAAGTTGTGATATTGTTTGTAGATTATGGAGTCACGGGGCTCTTCTTCAACTACTATAGAAGTTGCAGTGATGGACTTTGGGAAGCAGCCGATGTTTTTTGTGTTTGGTGCTGCTTCAGATACCAGCATGAGCAACCGAAGTTCGTTGATGAGATTGTGAGCCCTTGTTGGATTCGCCATACGATTTTGCAGTAGGCTAATGTTAAGCAGTAGGTTAGAGTTAGATGGTACCAAGAGGGAAGTAAAGAACTGATTCTGGTGGTCCTTGGTGCCATCTACATCTTCTGACTCCACACACACAATTTTGTTGTATTCTTGGGCTCATGCCCACCAGTCACATCCACATGTAAATCTCTTGTACACTAGAATTCTTTGTTGATGCAAAAGCATACTTCTTGTACCCCTCTCCCCAACCAAATAGCTTGGGTAAGCATTCAATGACAAGCTTTTGAATCTCTTTATCTCTCTCACTAATTTTCTGCTTTGCTGCTTCCTTTTTTCAGCACGTTTGTCGAGACGTATGTGCTTCTATCTGACATGAGTTTATCAGCATTTAGAATACTGAATTAAAGGTTTACATGTGAGCTGATTGTTCTAATCAACTGATAATTCTAGTTTAGAGAGGTCAATTAGCTCATCCAGTTAAAATTGTTTGGAAAATTTCTATATGAAATTTGTTTGTGTCAACATTTATTCGAAAGGCTTCTAAGCACAAACCAAACAGTCAATATACTGAACAAATACATAAAATCTAGAGAGCTGAGATGAGCTGTGAGCTAAGAGCATGTAGAACTGCAGGTATGAAGCTAATTAAGCCAACTAACATACTCTTCATTGAGGTTCAGCGTTTTGGACGAAATCTACGCAAGTACGGCAATCACAGTCTTCAAAACGACACATCGAGCAGCCAAAACAAACACAGGTTGTGCAGCCCTTGCATGTTGGCCTTCGAGGGCATCCCCTGATCTTTTTCTTGGAGGCTCTATCTTCGTCATCCTCACATTTTATGCTGAAAACACAAAATATTTATATTAGCCACATTAATATATAAACTTTAAAATTTCAATAAAGTTTACAGAACAGAGAATCACAAATAAAATCATAAGTTAAGCACTTTCATTACATCATTCCTATATAGTGGTTCAACTCAAATCAGTCTTGCATATTACTAATCATGCACTACAGTCTAGTTCAATCAATTCAGTTGAAACGAACAAACCATTATACTCTTTCATTTTAACTGAATAAAGCTTGTTGAATTGAAGCGTTTTAAACTGTACTGAACTAGACTAGACTGGAGTGAACTGAATGCACAGAATTGAACTCAACAGTTTTCTGAATGACAAAGTGAAACAAATAGAGCCTTATTAGTTATGTGTAAGTAAAGGGGTTTTGCATTACTCTTACTTTTCATAGGGATAATCAGAGCAAACCCAGCTCTTATGGGCCGCGGCCTGGTGGTACATCCAGCACTCATCTTTAGTCCGCCGGTAAAAACGCCGCTCCTTGCCACAGCTGGTACATGTGATCATCTCTTCCCTGTGGACAGTTCGGCTCCGGCGAGGCCTAACACTAGAACAAGGGTCACTGGCTGACCCTTTGTAGTACTTGAGCAGCTTTGTATTCCTTAGTTGAACTTTGTTCCCATCAACAAAGACCCAAATATGTAGTTTCCAATTGCTCAGTCCTGTTAGCAATGCATGCCTCTCAAATTCACTTGGGCTCAACTTTTCTGCCCATCATATCATTTGAAAGGTATACAAATACAAGTACTTTTTTGTTAGTATGAATTCAAAGTTTAGTTGTTTATATAAGGGACAAGTTATAGTTTGTTGTCATGAATTGGCTTCAATGGCTTCAGATCATGACCAATTATGTTGTTGCTTCTAGGTACAAGTATATTCAGTTAGATGCATATGTGCACTTCATTTAATTTATCACTTATACACATTACAAATTCAGAGTGAGCATCATAATGTTGCAATTAGGTTCAATAAATTCCTAAATGATCTTCAAAATGCCGCTTTACTTTCAAGTGGTATTTTGTAGATACCGCATACATCATTACCTCTTTAGTCTAGATTCAGGTATCGGTACAAAACATGTAATTTTCTATAATTTAGTTCAGTTACCATCAAAATTAGTAGATTGCATATAAGTGACTACTAATCCGAGAATATGTGAACATGTACACTAACAAAGTTGTTTATTTACATACCTGCATTGCAGCCAGGGTAGCAATCACAATTGATTTCAAGTTTACCACTAGCATAGATTTTAAGCTTGCCAACAGAATCACCAAATTTGTTACTAGTACACCCACATTCAACTTCAATGAAGTCTTTCTCATTTGCTATTAAATCAATACCCTTCAGTTCCTCAGCAGTGAACAAGCTGGGATTTTGATTCTGATCATCATAAGATACAATAGCCCACAAGTTGGGATTTTGATCATGATCATCAGCAGATACAACAGCTTCATGATCATTATTCTTGCTTTGATCATAGACCACAATACTTTTCTGTGCATCATCATCTCCTGCTATGCATCCCACAAAAATATATATTACCCAAAAACATTAACATAGTCACACAACTCTTTTTGGAAAATGATAAATCCCTATTATGTGGGATTATCCATATTATGATAATTCAATTAAGTATAACTCGAATGATCCAAATTTTTGAAAATACCGTATTTATATATATATATATATATATATATATATATATATATATATATATATATTTTGTCTTCAGTAAGTTACTAGAGAATTTTACCGATGCTGATATGTTGTATCTTTAATTTGTTGTTATATATTTACGATGTCTTATTAATGTATTTACTGAAAATTGAATTTGTTACTTATTTGTCGATGAAAAAAGTTGTCGATGCTCCCTATCTATCACTATTTTTACTACCAAAAAGACGGAAGGTAAACAAAAAGATTTGTTTATAAAAAATAAAATGAAGGGGAAAAAAATGAAGATAAAGAATTTGTGAAGATATTTCAAACAATTTTCCAAGTTTATCTAGAGAGAGGGGATAAAATTGGCATTTGGAAGAAATAATATAATGTCCAACTCCTTTCATGAAGCACTAGATACATGTGAGCAGCACTGAACACTAGTTGTAACTTGTAAAAATAAATTCATAAGAACTTACCTTGATCCATTTCACCACCAACTTAGTAAGAACTTGGCACTTTGAGTATCCTTTTTGTCTACTCTTGAAATTCCAAACTTCTTTTGATTCTTGAGGGGTCAATGGCTTCTTAAGATCAAAACCAAATGAGAAATTTGGGGGAAAAAATGTTTTGTTTAACATTTCGGACCATCAAATTCACCTGTATATATATACATGATAAGATAGTCTGATTCTATAAATAATTTGAGATTCAATGTGCTGAGACGGAGTTAAATTAAGTAGGATTTATAGCACCACAGGTACATTGTTATCTGGCGTTGTTAGAGGGAGAAATTTACGCCAAATTAGATGCATTTATTATTAAATAAGTAATAAAAACAGAGTCTAATAGGATCTTCTTTACATTTGTATCTGCAACTAGGATTCACTTGTGGATTGTGATTACTTTCTATCTTCATTGCATCTACCAAAATCACGGTACTTTTTGCGATTTTTCTGGATTTTAGAGAAAAAGTAGTTCTTTTCCGCGTGCGCACACGAGATGTACATGAGTGATTTACGCGTTTTGAGGGAACTGTATGGTGCGGATAACATGAGTAAATATGGAAAAACAATACAAGAGACTTCTAACATTGAAAACGTTCAATTGATAAAAAGAAAAACCATGGATGCACTAAACTCTACACAACTGTTCTTTAGTGATTTGCACATATGTGATATGTCTTGTAAACCCCTCGATTAAATTGTTTGACTTAATGCTAGAGCATGTCCCTTAAATGGTTATGTGCTCTAAATGACAATACTCAAAATCATAGGCCTATAAGTGTTTATATAGTCAACACTCCAACTAGGGTCGTAAATGAACTATAAATACAAGAACCCTTCTTCAGGCCAAATTTGCATAATCCTAACAAACCTAGAGTTAGAAGACTTCATAATTACTTACAATAATTATCCTAATTACAAACAATTGTAAAGTAGAAATTACACAAAGTAAGATTTAATACAAGGCATTACAAGAGAATGCAAGTATCAAATGCAAGTGCAAATCTCACCCAAAACAATCGAAATTGCATAACCCGCACTGTTAGGCACCAATGAATATGATACACATTTGTTGTAGCTTATTCTTTTTTCTCTCAGCTACCAAACAAGATTTTAAGCAACCGCTACAGCTACCGCTAATGTACCAAACATAGCCAAAGTATTTTGAAGAAATAAAAACACAATAGATGGAGGAAAAAGGGAGGGAAGAAAGATAAGAAAAACAGGATACTCAAACCCCCTTTCTTTCATTGAAAACCCCATTGTTGAGACTGAAAGAAGATGCTGGCCCTATATGGTGCTCCATCGGTTTATCCCAAGAAAATTCTCAAACCCATCAGAGCTGTCGCTTCAAATTCTTCGACCCTATCTCTCTCTTCTTCCGTTCATCTTCGTCATCTTCCCAGTCCATTCGTACCAGAGGTGAGGTTCAGAATTTCTCACTCTTTTCACCATTTTTATTCAATTTCTGTCAACATTTTGTGAGAACTTCTTTGTTTGATCGCTAGGAAACAAGGGTATAATGGAAAATTCAAGGAATTATGGGTTTAATGTCAATATTCTGTTTGGGTTGCAATTGGTTCCTCTTTTTCATTGGAAGCTCCAATGAGGGAGATTAGTTGTGTTGTGATAGTGTACAGTATATTGTATATTTGTATTTGGGTTTTGTGTGGATGTGAGGGTTTTCAGTTTGGGAGAAGGAGATGAATGATAAATCTCGGAAATTGGTGTTGGAGTAAGGGTGTGTTCATTTCAGCTTAAACATGTTGTACTGAAATGAACAAATTTGAACCGAATGAATAGTAATATGTGAGAGAAAAGCTAATTGGAAAAGGTGCTGTGCTAAACTGAATGCAGAATTGGTAGGCTGAAATGAACACATATTCATTGTGGCAATCTATGCAATTTTCCTTTGTATGTGGTTTTGATAGTTTGATGAAACTCCTCTATGCTGGAAAGGATAAATATTGTCTGCCCATGTGCCTAAATTATGGCCGTGTTAGTTTGAGCTCCCCAGAGCATTGTGGGTTACCCCTCATGCTTAAACAAATTAGATTTGGAGCAAAAGCAGTGGTTGTGGTACTTTATTTATGGCCTAAGTTATGCTAAGGCTTGGAAACAAGGATGAGTACAAGTGTGGATTTGAGGGTTAGGCTTGAGCCTCGGTGTTTTTTGGGTGCTCTTTTTTCTAGTCTGATTTGAAGGCCCAAGTTTCATTAAGTAACTGAGTAACCAAGGTCAGGATGCAGGTGCTCTTTAGGCTGAAAATGATGAGCTTGAGTGATATAGCCCCGAAGTAATTTCTCATTGGAGTCGCTTGTTGTAACTTGTAAGACAATTCTCATATACCTTTTTATAAAAGGCTTTGCTAATCAATATTATCAACGAATGGAACTATGGTAGTTGCAGCCTTGTAGATCTCCCAATTCACCTACCATTGATGCATACAATTTACAATAAGGAAGACATTTACTTTCCCAAATACTAGACAGCATAATAGAAGCCATGGAATAAATTTTGTAAATGGGATAACCGTGGACACCTTGAACCCGAATTCTCACCCTTTGTCATGGTGAGCTTGTTATTGGTTAATGATCCCATACTGCCTCTTTTTACTTTGCCTCATCGTATATGTTTTTGTTGTTAAAAATCGGCTAATAGTAACATATAATCAATGCAGCTGTCAGTCATCTCAAAAAAAAAAAAAAAAAAAAAAAAAAAAGAAAGAAAGAAAACTTACAGTCTGCTTCCGTTGATCTTTCTGAAGTCTCTTGCATTTTCCATTTGTTCCTGGTAATTAAACTGAAATATCCTCCCATCTAAATGATTCAGGTTGAAGAGGCAGTAGCTTCACTACACGCAGAGTTCAGAGATGTTGATAATCTGGTAGCACACAACACTTCCCGTGTTCTGAAAGCTTACCAGAATGCTCGTGTTGGCTCTCATGTGAGTGGGTATTCTGTCTTATGCTATAGTGGAAAAGTTTAAAGAGCTACATTTTTGTTGGTGGGATCTGGGTTTGGTACTTTTTGTTTCTTACTTGTACAGTCTAAAATGTGTCATAATTTCCATATCAAAAAGAGTGAGGTAGTAGTATCAATCTTACTTGATAGTGACCTTGGGTCTTAATATCCGCCTATTATAGTATGTCAAATAACATTGCCAAACTGTCATAAATGGAAGGGTGAAATGTTCTAACTATTATTTTGGATTCAGGATTAATTATGGTAAAGACATAAGATATTCCCTTTTGCTTTTACTCTACATATACTATAACAAAGATATAGTCTACTATATTTTTCTCATATAGCAGCTTACTCTCAAGCAATAGCAAACAAGTATATATACATCTGTTTTGTTTCTTTCATGGGGATATTCAAGCAACTCGAGTTTCTTCGAGGCCACATTGTTTATCTGGCCTCTTTCTGGGCAAGGCGGCATGGGCTTATTAGGGGGTTACCCTCTTTGACACTCAACGTCATTGGGGAAGTTTGTAATTAGTGTTTTGTAGACTCCTTGTCCTCATAGCTTGTAAACTTTAATTGCTGATTAATTCAAATTCTTTTTCATTTGTTCCCTTTTTCCTTTCTTTTTCTGCTTTAGATAGTTGTGACCCTAAATTGATGTCCTATGTTGATTAGAATGGTATATCTTTATTGATTTGATTAAGTTTAAATTATTTCATGTGGTTGACTATGTCATCTGTTTTAATGAAACCTGTCATTGTTTACGTCACAGTGGAAACTTTTGTACATCTTGATTGGTTTGATAATTCTAACTTTTGAATGGCAGCACATAACAGAATTCATTGGTTACTTTGTCTAGTTTTTTGCTGGAAGCACTGGGTATGGGCATGATGAAGCTGGAGGACGTGAGGGACTGGACCAAGCATTTGCTGAAATATTTGGCGCTGAATGTGCAATTGTCCGTTCACAGGTACATTTCTCTTACTTTAATTTCTGTAGTTTTGCATTCCTTCCCACTCTGCTTTTCTCAAATTTTCTGCTATCAGTTTTTTTCAGGCACCCATGCTATCACTTGTGCATTATTTGCTATGTTGAGGCCAGGTGATGAGGTTAGTTCCATTTCTTCCTAGTACATTGGATTCTATATCTATGCTTGTTTACATGTTTGATGCTAGTTATCGTTTCTGGAAGGGTGTGTACTCTAGACTTACCAAAATTTCAGCTTCTGGCAGTTGCCGGTGCTCCTTATGACACTTTGGAGGAAGTCATTGGAAAGCGAGACTGTAATGGGCTTGGATCTTTGAAGGATTTCGGAATCAAATATCGAGAGCTCCCAGTAGGTTATCCTACCATACTTGTCCTCTTGCCCTACTTTCTCCGCTTTTTACTCCTTGTGATAGGAGGGGGGGGGGGGGGGGTGAGGAAGGAACCTCTACAGTTCTTAGGTAGATTTTCAGTGCAAACTCTAAATCTAATTTACTGTGTCAGCTTGCTGAGGATGGTGGACTAGACTGGGATAGATTAGCAAGTGCTGTGGGCCCTGAAACAAGGTGTGCACTGATACAAAGATCGTGTGGTTATTCATGGCGTTGCAGTTTAAGTGTCGATGAGATAGGGAGAGCTATAAAGATGATAAAGGTAAGCCTAGCATGTTAACCACTGCTGTCTTCATATTTGGTTTTGGTGAAAGATTTAGATGTGAAGCAAATAAATCTGAGCTGAATAATATCTTTCTTTTTAGTTTGCTTCCAGCTGCTGAATCCCGCTGATGCGAATATGGCCTAATTTAATGTAAAACAGATGTTCTCATTATTAATGTGCTGTTTGTTTGGCTGAGTGACTGAGTCTTTATCTTTGTGTTTAATACCATGGTGGTGTCAACCGTGTCATACACATAATAGTTGTTATTATGAGTAGGTAACTGATGATCATTATAGTTGGTAACTTTGTGTTTTATATTTAATTTTTATAGTAAAACTCTCGCATTGAAGGATCCATCTTTAATGTCATCTGTAACTGCAGATGCAGAATCCAGACTGTTTGGTTATGGTGGATAACTGTTATGGTGAATTTGTGGATACCATTGAACCTCCCATGGTGGTATGTTGGATGTTGAAATCTCCTCTTGTAGTTGTTTAGGTTTTCAGGTCAGAGAAACATAATCATATTAGTTATGTTATTTTCAGGGTGCAGACTTGATTGCGGGAAGTTTCATAAAGAACCCTGGAGGGACAATTGCACCATGTGGTGGATATGTTGCTGGGAGGGAAAGATGGGTTAAAGCAGCAGCAGCTCGTTTATCTGCCCCAGGACTTGGTATTGATTGTGGCTCAACTCCTGGTGATGTCATGCGGACGTTTTTCCAGGGATTGTACCTTTCACCTCAGATGGTTGGGGAAGCCATCAAGGTACGTTATGCTGAAATTTTAAATCTTTTCATTTTGATTCTTTTGATTACGTTTTTCAAGTAGTGATACTCTTTCATTGTTTGCTGTAAAAAGGGTTCCCTTTTAATTGCTGAAGTCATGGCATCGAAAGGGTTCAAGGTTCAGCCACGTCCTCGAGTGACAAGGAATGATACAGTACAGGTTCGTAATTTAATAAACCAATAAATCTACCTTGTTGAAGTTCTGTTATGCGTACTGTTTATTATCTACAGTTGACTTTATCGAGATGTTTCACATGTGTGACCTTATTAACTTTCTCTATGTTCCATTTGCTAGTAGCTTTCTGCATCACTTTATTGACAAATTGATGAATTCTGATAATTCTTGAATTTAAAAGAACTTTAATCCAGATTTGAATCTTGTCATTGCAACAGTTACAAAATGAGATTTCAGGCTTGCAGCTTTAGGGTCTGTGCCACTTTTAGAACAAGAAGAAAGCATGAATTACTGAGATAATTTCTGTGCGGGGGTGTTTGACTTTCTATTCTTTTTTGTGATTTTGTTTGTTTTGTCTTGTTTTTTTCGTTTTTTTGGGTGTGAAACTGAACCATTGAAGTGATTGTCAACAAAGATAGAGAACATTTTTGTCTCTTAAAGCATCCTCATTGACCAAATAACATAGGGCACCTTGGCAACCAAGGGCGTAACCAAACTGAGAGGTAGTTGGTAGTATTACTGATCCCAAGCATGTAGAGCAGAGGATGTTCACCTTTCACCATAAATTACAACTTCAAAGTTTTGCTCTAGGTCGAAGGGCAAGAAGAGCCATTGGAAACCTTCACCCTACATCGGGTGAGGTAGATGCCACCGTATCCATATCTGCTTTAACGCCTTTAACTTCCTAAAACCAGATGAGATTATATTGGGCAGCCTTCCCCCATGTTTCACAATCGTGCATACTCCAACCCGCTTTATCTTTAAGAAGACGGACATTGTTTAAGGCTATAGGATACTTTTGACCTTTCACTGAATGATCAGATCATAAAATCTTCCATGTAGAGCATCAATGAATTAGAAACTTCTTTTGCTGCACAACAGCGGAAGGATAGAAGATCTTATAGCTAGCAAGCATTGAACCGCAAAGTTGGAATCTTCTACTGGAAAAAGGCAAGAACTTGAAAGGCCAATTTTAATCTTCCATCTCAGATTCTGAATCAAGAGCAAACAGTCAGTATAAGAAAGCTTCTTGGAAGATACAGTCAAAACCAGATGCTGTCTTTGTTGCTTACATGAGCAAGTCACTTTACTAGCTGCTGCTTTACCAGTCGAGCTTCTTTTTGCAAAGATGACTGGATGTCGGTGCAGAGTTATTGGTAGCTATAGGGCCCAAGTTCATACTGAAAGACATGTCTTAGAAGATATCTGAGGTGCAAATATTCAAATTCCAAAGGAGACTACCTCGGTGATTTGTGAGAAGCTTTAAATCCTTGTTCTTTATTTTGTAATTAAGTAATCTTCCCTTGTGCTAGATCTTCGTAATACATCAACTTCCTCACAAATCATCTACTGGGTTTATCCACTTCCTCGGTCCTTGATAAGATGGTTTTTATTAGCTAATGGGTTTTTGATAACTGTTACCTAAAATGTCAAATTTGTACCTTTCAAACGAAAAGGGGTGCTCAGTGAAAGCACTCACTATGTGCATATTTCTCAAATTTGGTACCATATCAATGCTTGTATTTCCAGAAGAATGAGAAACTAATACTCATCTTTTCAGGCTGTACAGCTTGGAAATCGTGAACGTCTTCTTGCATTCTGTGAGGCTGTGCAAAGAAGCTCTCCTGTTAGTTCTTATACTAAACCAATAGCTGGAGCAACTCCTGGATATGCATCAGAGGTGTGTTTAAAGATATCTTTACGTTTCTAAATTCTTGTATATATTTAACATAATGCTCCATATAACTAGTTCTTGGATGGGGGTGATAGAAGTTTCTTCTATTTTTACCTTGTTGAGTAATTGAGAAGTCTTACTCTGGTTTGTTGTGAAGTACAAGTTCTCTTCTCTGTTTCTGTCTGTACATCTGCCTCTATCTGTGTTGACTTAGAGACTATCAATCAATGAAGAGTTGCAAGGTTGTATGTGTCATTTGTCAAGGTTCATGCATTTGAGCTAGGTGTATGTAATACATTTGGCCTATGGGGGCTTCAAAAATCTTCCAAGTCTTTTAGGTTTACAATTTCATGGGTGTGTGATAACTAAAAATTTAAAAGCCCTTCTCAGAGAAACATAACCACCAGTTTGAAGAAGTCTTTTATGTTTTTATTTATTTATTTATTCTTTTTCCTGTCTTTTCTCCATTGATTTAGACAAAAACAATCTCTGAAGTGCTAAGTGGAAAAAAAGGAAAATCCATGGTGAAGCTATATCAGCAACCAGGTTAACAGGGAATAAAGAAATCCATTAAACGTGGAAAGGAATTTAGAGGAGCCAAGTGCAAAAAGAAGTCATGTCAGATAGACTTTGATTCAGTTGTGGTATATTCGTCAACCAAAGGACACCAACTTTTTCCTTGTTAGCCAAATATATGAAGCCTTGAACTTCAAATCTTTAATGAGTTTAATCACAGTAACAGGAAACTCCACTAGTCCACTGGCTTAATAACTCTGCGATATCCTTCCCTGCTCAGCACCCAGAGCCAAGCTACTGCTTACTACTCACCTCTTTAGTTATGGGGGGTATCTGGATAAGTATACAATCCTCTCACCTCTTCCCCCCTTTTCGCAGGGGTGGAGTGGGATGGATGTTGTGGAGATTGGTGGGTTTATGTTGCCATTGGTAAATTCTGGTGGGTGTTGATAGCATGCATATTCAATTATCCATCATGCTTAATATGATTATAGTGGTAATGTGTACCCGGACAAATGATTCACTGCTCAATGAAGCAAATGTTTGTCTTGGTGGCCTGGGTCAGTGACAGAACGGGGTGTTCCTATAATGATTTAATATGGTGTGGTCTTCTCGGGGGGGGGGGGGGGGGGGGGGGGGGGGGGGGGGGGGGGGG
>BSSO01001238.1:0-24922 GCA_030267885.1 Mesembryanthemum crystallinum
ACTAGTATTTTCATAATATCATCATTTTATAGTTTAACTTATAAAATTACAAATATTCATGGTCAAAGTGTCGCATTAGAGACCGTAAAAAGTCCAACGTAAAGAACTTTCTGGGACAGAGGGAGTATTTATTTCATGCCTTTTGGGTCCAAAATCCATATCTTAAGAAAAAAGTAAAAATAAAGAAAGGAAAAACAAATCCATGCTCAAGTTTCGCCGCCTTATATAAACTGTCCTAAGCATTGTATTTTGTGTGCCCAAATTCAAATATTCAAATAGGATCGAAGCTTCTCGCTCGCGCTGATCAAGCTTCTGTTGAATCGACTCCAAAAATCGAAATCTGTCAAAAAATAAAAAATAAAAAAATGGTGAATCTCTCTCTCCCCCCTCTCTCTGAATCATTCAGCTATCCGCTTCTCACCCTCTGCATGGTTGATTTCAAGAAAACCAAGTTTCTACCTCTTGCTGCTCAAGTTTCAGCTCGATCAAGAACCTTTGCCGCCAACAAATTCGGTTAACACTCTCTCTTTCTCCAAAATTTCAATCGTCATCTTCTGAGTCCTTGTATTGTTCTTGTTTTCCGGAATTTTGTTTGATTCGAGTCTCTCTGTTCAGGTTGCTGCTGAAAATGAAATGGCTAAGAAAGGACGGATCGATTTGGTAAATCTTTTGTGTTCGCTTGGTCATTTATCTTCTGATTAATAGAGTAGTATGTAATGAGCATAATGTATTTGATTATCGATCATCGTTCCTCCTCTGTTATTGATTTCAGAATTTATTTTTTTTGAATTTTTTGAATTAGTAATATTAGGCTTTCTGTTATTTATCAAAATGTAATCACCGAATGACTTATGGAAACAAATGTTGACAGACAAGGAGTTGGGATCAGAGTCTCGAACTCGATAGCAGTCATGAAACATTACTCAATGATGAATCTGCTGCTACTGCTATGGGTAAGATTTCATTTCCTCTTCAATTAATTTAGGCTTATAATATGTAGATGATGCAATACACTCGTGGTAGACTCTGTTTAAATTCTAAGTTGTTAAGCTGATAGATTGGATTGGAATAATTAAAGGCCAGAGAACTTCAACTGATTGAGCATACTTCTTTGTTAGGTTGCATTTTGGCTAATTGCTGATAGAATTGGATGATTATTGTTTATTTGTTGTAATTAGGCGCTGATTATACGCCATGCAATGGCCATGTAGAGGTTAGTAGCAGCAATCAACTTATCGGACGCCGTCGTTACCGTGATGGCACATTCGTCGATCATGCTAATAGGGCTGTCAATAATGGTGTGGGTGATGGTAATGGTAACGGAAATGATGATGGTGGTGATGGTAATGACGATGGTGGTGGTGATGGTAATAACGACGGTGGTGGTGATGGTGGTGGTGGTGATGATGATGATAATGATGACGAGGACGACGACGATGGAGATGATGAGGACGACGAAAATGATGAGAACGACATTGAGATACTGGTTGAAGAACGTAGGGATGTTTATAATCACGTAGGTTTTATGGATCGTAGAGATTGTGAAGCCCAGGGGAGTGTTCCAAGGCTCAATGAGTTGGTAATGCAGACAGTTGTTGCCATAGAGAATCATGCAATTCCAGACAATTTTTACATCAAGTTTGAGCACGAGATTTTGCCTGGTCATGAGACTATAGACATTTCAACGGATTTTCGTGGCGTTATGAAGCTTCTGGATAGGGTAGTCTTGGTCACATTTTGATGACTAATGGAACTTGTATAATTGATCAGTCTGGTAGATAATGCTTCATATGTAGATGTCTAAGTTTTGATGGTCCTGTAAATGACGAAATAAAAATGTATGAAATGCTGGTATTGCTTTGTCCCAATTCGTTTCTGACTCTTTTATTGTTTGTACTTGTAAAGATGTCCTAAAATTTCACATCAACTTACCATATTACAAAGTGTGCTGTTGGAAGTTGGAACTAGAGGTGAACTCTAGTTTTCTTCCCATCTTTGCTTGAATTTTTTCGCCATAAAATTGGTGGAGGTTTTTGAGGCCTATACTTGGACTAAAATAATTCTAATATGCATTAAAAAGAGAAATCTAAAAATTATTGAAAATAAAAATTGAGCAAATAATTGAAAATAATCTTCATCTCAACAAAAGTATTTCCTCAAGATGAAAAATAAAGTACACAATTCATGTTTTTGGTTTGGTTCACGTGTTTCATTTTCTGTTCGCTTTTTTGTTCTTTTTTTTCTGTTATTTATTTATTCAGTTTTTAAAATTTAGAAAAAGGGGTAATTCTTCCATGGCCACCAAACATTATTGGTTTTGTCCGAACCAAACTACTTTTGGTTGCAACCAAAGTTAAAAAAAAAAAAATCATAATCATTACTTTGGTTGAATTCAAAGTGTTTTTGGTTTCAACCAAACTTATAATTGATAATAATAATGAACGCATAATATTAGCTCACTTAAATCTAACGGTGCATCTCAGAAGTTTCAGTGGCCACCACTTGCCATTGTAATATTTTCCAAAAGGGTAACGGAAAATTTTACAAGCGGTGGCCATTAAAACTTTTAATCTACACCGTTAGATTTAAGTGAACTAATCTTTTGCATTCATTTTCTCTTATCAATTATAAGTTTGGTTGAAAACAAATACACTTTGGGTCCAACCAAAGTGATGATTATGACTTCTTTGACTTTGGTTGCAACCTAAAGCAGTTTGATTCCGACCAAAATAATAATGTTTCCACGGCCACCAATTAGAATTGACAATTGCCTCCATTGAACACAAATTGAGAGAAACTGATGAAGAGAGAAGAAGAGGAATTTTGATCTATTGGATCTGATCGTACAATAGGTGCCAGAGGGCTATTTATAGGTTGTTAGGACATCTAACCAACCAGCTTAACCACTAACTAATCAGTAGCTAATTAACAGAATTACACATGGTAATTACAAGCAACAAGAAACTAATTTCACCCTCTAACACTCCCCCTCAAGTTGGATGTGTAAAACTAGCTTTTACACCCAACTTGGAAAGAAGTTTCTGAAGTTGTTCTACAGTAGGCACCTTAGTGAATATGTCAGCCACTTGGTTAGTTGTAGAAACATAGGATGGTTTGATAGATCCCTCTTGAACCTTGTCTCGAATATAGTGACAATCCAATTCAATATGTTTTGTTCTTTCGTGGAAAACTGGATTAGCCACTATGTGCAAAGCTGCTTGGTTGTCACATTTGAGGTCCACAGGTGGCAGCCTTGAGAGACCCAGATCCTTCAATAAGGTAACCAACCAGGTCACTTCGCATGTAGTCAGGGCTATACTCCTATACTCAGGCTCTGCAGAAGATCTTGCAACCACATTTTGCTTCTTTGACTTCCAAGATATGGGGGATTTACCTAGGATAATGCAATAACCAGATGTAGACCTTCTAGATAATGGACAACTTGCCCAGTCTGAGTCACAGAAGGCTGTGAGGTGGGCTGCTGAACTATAAGCCATCAAAATACCCTGACCAGGATTGGTTTTGAGATACCGTAGAACATGAATAGCAGCTGCCATATGGTCCTCAGTAGGTGAGCTCATAAACTGACTCAAGAGTTGAACAGAATAAGAAACATCCGGCCTTGTGAGAGTGAGATAGATCAGTTTGCCAATTAATCTTCTATATTGATCTGCATTTGGGAGAGCTGTACCAGTAGCAACAAGCTTTACATGAGGATCAAGAGGAAGCTTCACAGATCTCAGATTCATGACCCCAAACTCCTTAAGCAAATCCATCACATACTTTTTCTGAGAAACAAAAATCCCCTGTTCAGACCTTGCTATTTCCAACCCAAGAAAATTGGAAGAGTCTGTGATCTTCCTTTTCCTTAGCAAGAGCATTAAGAAAATTTGTAATCTCTACACTAACCTCAGTAAACCGAGGTAAATTGCTCATTGCCTCTAGTTCTTCCCAGATTGCCTTCATTTAGTGTAAAATTCACCTACAGTATTGCCTAGCTATTTGAACTCATAAGCATCCTTATTCAATCTATATTTCCTAGAACCATTGCTAATAGCAAACCTAGTCTCCAACTGAATCCATATCTCTCTAGCAGAATTCATGTATAATATTGTTTGAGAAATCGAATCTGAGACAGAGTTCATAAGCCAGCAAATTACCATGTTGTTGCAGGTGTCCCACTGGTCTGCTTAAGCTGGATCAATAGGTCTTTGAATGGTTCCAGTCACAAAACCAAGCTTACGCTTAGTAGCCAAAGCAATTTCCATAGATCTTTTCCAGCATCTGAAATTGCCAGCTCTAGTGAGCTTGACAGCAATGGTCAAGGAACTCGGTCCTTTAGACGGATGCAAGAAAAGAGGATTGTTGAATATTGATTCTCCTGACATTATTATGAACACAAAGGAGAGAAATCACAGATTGCGATCCTAGGTTAAGGAGCTTGATTGTTTGATGAAGCAAACCAAACAATCGATAAATGAAACGATCAAAAAAAAATCGCACCAAAGATATGAGCTAGAAGGATCGATGAATCAAATCAAACCTTCGAAAATTGAAATGAATCAAGAAAATACCTAGGGTTCACAATTTTGATGAATCTCAGTGTGAGAATTTCATCCATCGATCAATTAGAGAAGAATAGAAGAAAGTGTTTGATGATTCAATAGCAGAGGATAAACGTAATTCACTCTTTCCCTCAATTTTCTCATCAAATTTGTCTCAATTGGAGCTCTGATACCAAGTTGACAATTGCCTCCATTGAACACAAATTGAGAGAAACTGATGAAGAGAGAAGAGGAATTTTGATCTATTGAATCTGATCGTACAATAGGTGCCAGAGGGCTATTTATAGGTTGTTAGGACATCTAACCAACCAGCTTAACCACTAATTAATCAATAACTAATTAACAGAATTACACATGCTAATTACAAGCAACAAGAAACTAATCTCACTCTCTAACAATTAGCGGTGGTCATAGAAGAATTTCCCGAAGGATTACTCTATCTTTCTCGGTTTAGTTACCCCATTTTTTGGTTCGTTTTTTTTTTTTTTTTTTTTTTTTCATTTTTCGCTTTCTGTTTTTCAACCTTATTAGCGCCACGCCAGTGTACACGACTATCAGTAAGTATAGTTGGTTCCATAAACATTCAAGCCCATGCACATTTCTCTTGAATTTCTCCTATGGAGGCTAAACCCTAAGGTACTTCTTCAATTCAACTCTATGACCGAAGAAGACGACCAGAAATGCAGGAATTTCGATGAAGCGCTTGACTTGATCTCACCACACCAGCGATGAAGTTGGATAAAATGATTAGAAAATCGTCTCCTCCTTTTCCCCAACGTCGCCAACTGATTCCCTTCATCAGCTCTCTGATAGGTAAATTTCAGCATTAATCTGAGTTCTTTCTTTGTGTCTCTTTTAAGGTACTATGTAAAATCTTTGTTCACATTCAATCATTCAATGCCTGAGGATCTGTCAATTTCGATCTGCAACTAGGTTTTTTTTTTTTTTTTTTTTTTTGACTGATTTCTCCTCTTCACAGGTATAGGTGATTTGTTAGTTAGTTCTTCTGCAATTATCAGATTTGTTGCGTTTAGATAAACCAGGTAGCAGCTTTTCTTCTTTCAGATTGTTTTTGGATGTACTGTAAGTTTGGTTTTTGAGTTTTTGGTAGTATATTTCCTAAATATTAGCTGTAATTTAGTTCCTTCATGATTTATACATATAAGATTAAGTGCACAAGGTATTTGTTTTAACAGTTAGCCACATAGCTATCTAGGTATATGATTTCCCTTGAATTTGCAGAAGCATCCTCTTTCTTTGTTGTCCAAAGAATTTTTCAGTTTTGCTAAAAGGGAAATGTAATGAGAAACGAGATTGCGCAAGGGAAAAATTAAATTGATAATATTAACTTATGTTGTCAAATGAAAATCAAAAATGTCAAACCAACATATTTACAAACTAAACAACACAGGAAAGTGAAAGTGAGAAAAAGAACAAGAATTATTAGCCTACACTTCTTGTTGTTTACCAAATAGCCTGTTTTGAATTGTTTGAAATGTTTTCCGAAAATAACCAAATTTGATTCATTCAGAAATCAGAAGCCTAGATTAATGCTATGTAGACAAATTTGAAATGGATATTGGGCTTTTGTTTGCTCATATGTTTGAAATATACTGAACTTTGTTCCTTGTTATAAATAGAGATATGAGATTCTTCGTAATATGATTGGTTATGGTCACTGAAAAACTGCTTAAACACCAACTGGCCTGGTAGTCCGAATTTCAAAGGACTATAGTCACTTGAAAGAACGAATTGTGTGTCTCTCACAAACTTCGTCTTACCCATAAGAAATGTCTAACAACTGAAGTGATGCTTGTTGAAATGCTTCAGCCAATTTTGTGGATTGCTGTGAGTGGTTGCAAGATGTTAGTCTCGTTCCTGTCTGTCCTGTTTTTTCCTCCGCATTGTTGGCATCTTGGGGTCATACTGTGTGTTGTTTCTTTCTCTTTCCATGTGGGAGTCAAAGGTTGAAATCAGAAGTTTCTTCCATGTCATAGCATAGATGGGATAGACAAAATTGTTTGTGTATGTCTTCAATCTCTTGTTCCTCTTTTTTCCCTTACTCCCTTGATAGTTTATATGTTACATTTCTGACTAACGAAGATAATACATCAAACAGGGAGCCTGCATAACTGCAAATCTCGATTGCTAAATCTGTTGTATGGAGAAACAGTGGAGTACATACTATTTGCACAAGTATGGAACACAGATACATCAAAAGACATTGTTTGGCACTTTAGTCAAACCAGACTGCAAATTCTAAATGGAATATCCTGTTGAAGAATTTATTTGGGTGTTGCTTCAATTTGGCAGACTTCATTGTTCAATACAAATGATTACAAACTATTGATAGCAGTAGGTCTAGGCATACAGATGGACACGTTTTAACGGACAAACTATAGTAATACAGAGCTGTTGGCTACTGATATCAAGCTGCATCATTAAACTCAGCTGAAGGTAAAGTGTTTGTCAATCTAGTGATGATTCTGTCATGTTTTGAATAAGCCAAAATTTCACTTCAACCTCATGGTATGAGTTTCGGTTGACGCTTGGCACTGTGGACTTATTTTAATCACCATATACTAGGTAGTTTTAGTGATGGCTGTGTTTTGCACTGAGCATAAGTGTTAGTGTGATCAATAGTGAATGTTTAATGTGAAGATATTGGTACCCCGTGGATGCTGTCCATGTGCTAGCTGCTGTCAGATGGTCAAGCTAACAGTTAACATGACATACATTCTCCTTGTTTGTCTTTCCCTTCCTTTTCTGTAGCTTCAGCTGGTAATTTTTTTCATCTTTCTCGCAGTTAATCTGTTAACCAGTAGCCCCTTCTTTTATTTATGTGCTTGCAATGTTCAAAGGAATAATGCACATGCTCACTGTTGCGCTCGATCATGTGACATACAATCTCATCTGAAGCCTTCTTCAGCTGCAGGTCTGTATTTTAATTCCTAAATTAAATTGTGTAGATGCCACTTAATTAAGAATTATGTTTAATTAACATAGGGTATGATCCTTTGCATCATCAAAATCCCATTTCTGCTTCTTTTCACAATATACTATGGTGTGAACATGGAAATAGTACTCTTATCTTGAGGGATTGGTAGTTACAACGAAGGGTAGATTCAGATAGGAAACTTGTGTTTGCTGAAGAACATTGAATAAGCAACTTTATTCTGCCTGAATTAGTAACTTTGTATATGCAGATTCTGATATAGTGGTTCTATTTGCTGTCTTATAAATTTCAGATTATGTCTTGAAATTCATTTTTGGCCTTGAAATCAGGATATGTTAGAAGAATAAGACTATGTGCCCCTTCTATGGACATACGAATGTCTGTGCCTCAAGAATCATATGCCTGGACACTTATGAACTCTGATCAAACCAAGCTAAACAAATGAAAGAGGGAATGCCCGGAAAATCAGGAGAAATGTCTTCCTTTTTCCCTTGAAGAAGTTTACAGCGTCAGTTAGAATTTAGCTAGAAATGAGAACCCAGGTTTGACATATGCAGAAATTTTTATATCATTGGCATTAAATCTTGAGCAAGAAAAAAATGATGTTATTCCTGATTTCTAGTTATATCATGTCATTTTGAAGGCTTCAATGCAAACCTATTACCTCAATTGAACATCTTTATCTATATTACCATAATATAACTTGAATTATTTTAGAACAGAAACATGTACACATCTCTCCTTTGTAAAGCTAATATGCTTATTTATTTATTTATTTTGTGTTATTTTATTATAAATTATCGCAGCTGATGCGATAAAACATGCTTGCTGTTGCTGACCTCATTGCTGACAGTAGTAAACATTACTAATTGTCAACTCATTGCTATTACTAGGTAACAAAACTTATTGATTGGAAGGGAAGATGAATTAGATGAAAGAACCTTTTTGGACACAGAAACTTGCATCAAAATCTGATGTTTGATTAATAATAATGAAAGTCTAGATCATGTTAGTCTTTTTCCATAACCACGGAACATTACACACATAATTTGGCTCAGATGCTTGTTGTAGCCTTTTATGTGTATAACTGCTGTTAATATTTCTTATCTGTAGTTCCATTTTGTTTATACAGAAGATACTAGTGGTTTCTGAAATTGGGTATATAGTCATCGTTAGGCTTAATGGAGTTGTGGTGTCATATTCATGTATACTGTTTTACTATTAGTTATTGCAACGTGGACAACTGGGGGATGGTCATTTCACTATTGGAAAATCTGCAAGGCAATGTGACAGCCCAGAGGCCAGAACCGGTGTGTTAGCCATGGGATGCTCATGTGACACCTAGTTGGTTCATTTATATATATATCTTGCTTGGATGATATATTGCTTTCCATGATCAGTATGGAACAATTAGACAGATGACGAGAGAATAGGTTGCTCTTTTATTAGATTGATGATAAGCTGTGGCACATCAACAATTCTGCATTAGAAGTGATCTGCTGTCTCATGATACATTGTGCATTGATCTGTTTTGTGTAGAACAATTTTGTGGGTCAGTAGTAAGTTCAGATCAGACATGATTAGCGGAGTTTATTGTTATAGTGTTGCACTATATTATTTGGACTCTTCATTTCACCTCAAGTACACATGTCGGATCCTCGACACTCCGACATGGGTATGGACACTTAATTTTTAGGCAAAAACTCGTCAAATCTTTACAAAATGGCGAGTCCAACACCTAGACACCTAGACACCTAGCCGTGTATGTAGCTATGTCCGAGTAACATAGGTGTTGCATATAGATCCTTTTTTTATTTCTCTCTCACGCAGGCAGCAGAAGGCAGGCCCACAGGTTGCGTCGCAAATGTTTACTATGTTATTCTGGCGTTGTATGCATAATGACCTTGTTATTTTCCTAACGAAACGTATAATGTTATACAGTATACAGACTACATTGCTTAATCAACTTCTTAACTGTCAGGGGCAAGGTTTCATACACTTGGACCTCTCTAGACCCAACTTGTGGCAGGTGGTTGTTTTAACAGCATACGGCAAACTGATGCACTGTCACAAAAGCTGGTGCAGAGAGGTCGGTGCATACAACCTTACTCCTGAGAATTAGAGGCTGTTTAAGAAATACTCTATAGTGAAATGTATATATCTATATTTTTTCTCTTCTTTCTTGAAAATTACCGTTTAGTGTGAGATATTTCTTTTACTGTGATTTTGTGATGTGTCATTTTCCTTTTGTGAGATAATTCCTGCAAAAATGAGGAAGACAAGGACGAAAAAAGTGAAATGGAGGAACTTGGTGGAGCAAAAGAGGACGAGTCTGACTTGGAATGGCGTGGGAAATGCTTAATGTTACTGTGGCAATATCTGTAGAGCACTCTCCCTGAGGTAATGGACATCACCACTATATTCGGACAATATCTGTATTATTGTATAGCACTCTCCCTCAGCAATTCGTTTGCTAATATTACTTTTTCTTGAAAGTTGCTTATATACTTGCTATTTAGGGAATCTAAGAATCAGTTTGCCAAATTTTATGGTTATATGGATTGAATAACATACAAACAAGAAGAACAGCCATATCCAACGTTACTCGTAACTAGTGCAAAATCAACAGAAAGCGGCTATATCCGAAACTATAGCTATACTTTACTGCTTTGTCATGTTATCCTAATCTCATACTACTATATTACAACAATATTTATTTCATGGGGGGTTGGATACTTAGCCTAGGGATCACGATTCGTTATTAAACTTATAATCCTTTTTAGTCAAGCATGGTTAGGTGGAAATGCTTGTTTCGGAACGTGATTAAACAGGGTCACGGGCTGACAGTTAGCCATCTACTAGTAGTTTTTCTGGTGCTGGCTTCTTATCTACTATTACTAGTACTACTTGTATTCTACCTGTTGGGTTTATGCGGTTTGTCTAATGATTAGGTGAATAAAGGCTTGTTGGTGCGGGAACAAAAAGCCTAATGGTTTTGTTAGTTCTGTATACCAAACAATGCATACCAGATTCGCTCGAGGAAGAAAAGGCCTAATTAGTTTGTTACTACTAATTCTTTACCAAACAACAAAGCTCTGTTTTTCCCTCACAATCACTGCCAATAACTTTGCTTCCCTTGCTACACCAGGACCAGTGCATTTATGAATGTATGGCTACTGTGTAACTATATGTAGAGGGCTCTCTATTCCAAATCAAATTCAAAGCTGTCAAGTTTCCGGTTTTTCTCTCTGCATATTTAATGATGAAATAAATGCTTATTTTTGAATTTCTGATTTTTAACAAAATTATTTAAGACCCCGGGGCGTTGCAGGGGATAGTAGATATGAGCCTATTAATGATGAGAAGAACGAATCCATGTCCTCCTTTATTATTCATCTCACATCTCAACTTGATTTTGGATCTTTCACTCGTATGATTTCTTCCCCTTTTTTTCGTTTCTTCTGGAGCTCATTTCAAATTTGAGGTCTAGCTTATGCTATGTTTTGAAAATGTTTGAAAATTTACCATTATGAGTACACGGTAGTTAGTGAAAAAATTTTGTACTGCTGTATTAGACAGGTTATATGTTTTTATCAAGAAACGTACTTCAAATTAAATGATGATAATTATATTGGATATAAGTGATCTATTTTCCAAGTTAAAGATAATTCAGCATTTAGTTATATTTTTCTCAGAGCTAGCAAGTGTAGTACTCCTAGTAAACTAATAACTAGAGTGGTTATACTCTGAACTAATCTCGACACAGAGTGTTTTGTTCAAATAAACTTGGATTTAGTCGGCCTCTATATCCTTCAAGAAATGAAGGCATGCAATGATTAGATTAGATTTTCTTTTAACCAATGATTAAGTTATTTTTGTTAACATACAAAATGAAAGAATAATCATGATAATCAATAGGGAAAGGAAATGGATATAAACCAGACACATTTCGTAATAGATGATGAGTTATTATCAAGATTGTCTTGGTGCAAATGAAAAATACTAATTCGTAACCAACTACAAAACCACTAGTATTTGTATTGATCTGAAGAGATCATCGTTATTTAATAATGTATATCATAAATGCAACTATTAGGAATTTTGTGATGTCAAGTGTCAATTGGCTACAAAGTTTTTGAATAATTATACCCAATTCAAGATGCAACTTAAATTCCAAGCCCAACAACGTCATCGATGTGTATAACTCCTGTACCACTAATATCTTGGCTCAAAGCCAAATGAAAGGGAAAAAAGAAAAACAAAGAATAATTCAGACATGGCATATGATTTCTGAAATAATTCATCTCCACAAACACATACTACAGTAGATTATTGGTTATGACAATCATACGGCATGTGTGTGTGTGTGGGAGCTGTGGCCTCAAATTCCCCGTTCAATATAGATAACTACAGTACTAATCAAAAATCAAACCTAACCTTGCACGCCATTCGATAATAAAGCAATATGGTGAATAATGTGTTGGGTCATTATACTACACTGTTTGACATATGGAGAGTATGTTTACTAGTCACATAGTATGATGTACTGTATTAGCTGCATGTTTTATAGCTCAATCATTTGATCCTTGAATGAATTTTTGAGGATTTTCTTTTAGTTTTCCATTGAATTGAATGCTTTCCATGCACTCTTTGAATCATGCGGGGTCCAAATTATCAACAATCATTCAAATGACCAAGCAAGAGAATAATTACATGTATTCAGGTTTATCATGATGATTACTTTATAAGTAATCTTCAATCATTCACTTTATATCTTACTTATAAACTCCATCCTATTCAACTGAGCACGAGATTATTATGATAATAAGATCATTTCATCTTTGTGAATCTTACTTTAGTTGTAATATGTGATTCATGTCATCTTGTTTTTGTATTCTAAAGTATTATATTTAGCCACCAAAATTATTTCAAAGGTTCATACTCTTAGTATTTGACATTTCTCTAGTATCCACTTCTTTAAGGGATATCTCGCTTGAGTCATATTGAAATTTGAGTTTTTATACTTATTAAGCAATAAGGGTGTGTTCATTTCACCTTACCGAATCACATTTCAGGTCATTCTGTTCAGTTCAGGTCATTCATTTCAGGCCATACACGTTTTCCCTCACAGATTACTATTTTCATTCAGTTGACTTTAGTTCAGTTCAGGTCGTTCAATTCAGGTCATATCAGATACTTTTAAGCGAATTGAACACATCCTAAAAAGTTGCACATTTTAAGTTGAAACATCACCTATTATATCTTGTTGATTGTGAGAAATTTTAAGGAGTGGAGTGTTGCATGATGCTTTAGAAGAAGTTGTCATATTACCCAAATATAAAGTGCTCGTTTCGCTTCACATTGGAAGGGAAACTTCTCATAGTTTCAATCTCTCCCATCTTACTAAGAAATTGCCAACCAAACTACTCACCAATTAACATTTTCTATGAACTTTCTTTAGATGTGCTCATTTCAACATACCTTTTTCTTTTTTTTCTTTTTTTTTTTCCCTCCATATTACTATTTATTTCAACCCATTCATTAACATCGTTTCAACTGAAACTCCACACCATTCCTATGGTTTATGACACCCAAACAACCAACTAAAATGTACTCAAAATTTACTTCCTAAGAATAACTTGAAGCAATTATATAGCAGAAATTTTTCGAATGTTCATACTCATCTTATTAGAAATGCTTCATGTGATGAATTATTTATAGGATTTAACATTGTCAATCACTTGTATGTCTTTTTATTTATGTTGAAATAGAGAAAAGCAAAAGAAAATTGATACTATGTTGGGAACACTTTTTATGTGGGGTTCTAGCAGTGTGATTAGAAATAAGTGGGGTTTGCAATGAGATGAGCTGAAATTAAAATGACAAAATTGAAGGAAATAATAATATAAAGGCCAAGATCTCTGGAAGTCTTAAAGCTAGTTGCCCAGCAACATTCTGAATTTTAGTAGTTGGATCCAATATTAAAAACTGAAAAAAAATCAACCATCTTTAACTTTCACTACAAATGCATGATGCATCTATCATATGATAAACTCCAGTTTTTCTTTATCTTTTTCCTTCTCTTCCTTTTTGGAACCCTTCCCTTTACTCACCAGTTTCCTCTGTAATCCAACTAGAGGGAAAATTCTAATTCTAATTGATTCAAAGTGTTGTTGCAAGGTGCAACCCATTCAAATTAGAAAAAACTAAAGAAAGAAAGAGACAGTACTTTGAGTCCCCCCCCACCTTTATATGAAAATTATCCCCCCCAAAACCAAACCCCATTCCCTTGGATTCCAAAACCACTTTTTTTTTCCCCATTAATTCCTTCTCTATTATTCTTCTTCTGCTTCTTCTTCCACTCCACTTTGCCATTTCATCAAGTTCTCATTTCCCCATTCCTCTCCTTTCTCCATTTCATAAGCAAACTGTGAAAATGGCAGCAGACAAGTCCAGTGCTCCCCCCAAAGGCCAAGCATGGTTTTGCACTACCGGTTTACCGAGCGACGTCGTCGTAGAAGTCGACGACATGACCTTCCATCTCCACAAGGTTATTGAGTTATCCGCTCTTGTGTTCTTCTGTTATCAAAATTTCCCAATTAAAGCTCATAGTAGTAGATTGTTTGGTTTACTGACAATTGTTTGTTTATTTTGTTTGGATATGTGTTTCAGTTCCCATTGATGTCTAAGAGTAAGAAACTCCACGACCTCATAACAGAGCAAGAGGCCAAGCAGACCCCAAAACCACCCCCGCCATTATCATCAATCAAAGGTAAAGAGAAACAAGAGCAGGACAGAGATGCTGACCTGGACAATGACAACGACTGCGAAGACGAGGATGACGACGAAGAAGCAATGGAGCAAGAGCAGTGCCACGTGTCACTCTCTTCATTCCCCGGCGGCTCAGAAACATTTGAAGCCGCCGCTAAATTCTGTTACGGCGTTAAGATTGAGCTCACCGCCGGTAAAGTCGCCCCTCTCCGGTGCGCCGGTGAGGTCCTAGAGATGACTGAAGAATACAATGAGGACAATCTCATTGCAAAGACTGAGAGATTTTTCACTCTATCCGTCCTCAAGAACATCAAGGAGTCAATCAAGTCCTTAAAGTCTTGCGAGAGATTATTGCCTTTAGCTGAAGACCTCGGCATGGTTCAGAGATGCATTGACGCCATTGTTAACAGAGCTTCTCTCTATGATCCCACTCTCTTTGGCTGGCCTGTGAATGAAACCACCACCTCCACCACCGGTAATTCCAGAAAGAAGAGCGCAAGCGCCGGAGCTCAGTCCAAGCTGAGAGATCCGTGGGTTGAAGATCTTGCTCAGCTCAGCTGGAACTTCTTCAACCGAGTCATCTCTGCCATGAGAGAGAAAGAGCTCAATCCAGAGATCATCGAGAGCTGCCTCATCCATTACGCCAAGCGCTGCTTTCCAGGAATCACTCGCTCGAACCGGAAGCCGCCATCGTCGTCGATTGCATCCGAGGCGGAGCAGAGGGAGCTCTTAGAGACGCTAGTCTCGAATCTTCCGCCGGAAAAAAGCTCCCGGTCGCCGGCGGCGATGCGCTTCCTCTTCGGCTTGCTCCGAACAGCGAACATTCTCAGCGCTTCGGATGCTTGTAAATCGGCTCTCGAGAGGAAAATCGGGGCGCGATTAGAGCAAGCGACGCTAGATGATCTGCTGATTCCGAGCTATTCCTATTTGAATGAAACATTGTATGACGTTGATTGTGTTCAACGGATTCTAGGTCATTTTCTGGACA
Source organism: Mesembryanthemum crystallinum (assembly GCA_030267885.1). Classification (NCBI taxonomy): domain Eukaryota; kingdom Viridiplantae; phylum Streptophyta; class Magnoliopsida; order Caryophyllales; family Aizoaceae; genus Mesembryanthemum; species Mesembryanthemum crystallinum. The sequence goes on from BSSO01001238.1 coordinate 15,281, forward strand.
GATTCGAGGAGAGAGAAATCGAAAGCGCCGGAGAAGATCAAATCCTCGGAAACGTCAGATCTCCGGCGATTATGCTCGTCGGAAAACTCATCGACGGTTACTTATCAGAAATCGCCTCCGACGCGAATTTAAAGCCGGATAAATTCTACGAACTGGCAATGTCACTTCCAGAACAAGCCAGATTATACGACGATGGCGTCTACAGAGCCGTCGATGTCTACCTCAAGGTATAAATTTATTTATTCAATTTCTTTCCAAATCACGTACTATAATTTTTGATAATTTAACTGATTAGAGACGGTAATTTGTTGCGATTATAGGCGCATCAGTACATAACAGAGGCGGAGAGAGAGAAGATTAGCGGAGTGATGGATTGCCAGAAGCTGACTCTCGAAGCGTGCACACACGCAGCGCAGAACGAGCGTCTGCCACTGAGGGCGGTGGTTCAGGTGCTTTTCTTCGAGCAGCTCCAGCTCCGGCACGCCATCGCCGGAACCCTAATCGCCGCCGACAGCGTCACCGTGGGCTCCGGCGAGCCTTCAGCTCACGGCATCAGCGATCACGAGGAAGAAGACGAAGAGGAGAGAGAAAATGTAGAGGTGGTTGCGACTGCGATGCAAGAGCAGAAGAGCAGCAGCACGTGGAAAGCGGCGGTGAGAGAGAATCAGGTGCTGCGCTTAGATATGGATAGCATGAGGACGCGGGTGCATGAGCTGGAAAGAGAGTGTTCCACGATGAAGAAGGTGATCGAGAAGATTGATCAAATGGGGTCCCCACATTCACAGAATGGGAATGGGAATGGGAATGGGATTAATGGGAAGAAGAATTGGAGGAGCTCGCTTACACGGAAGTTTGGGTGTAAGTTTAAGACTCAGGTGTGTGATTCGCACGAATCAGCGGTTGTAGAAACTAGGAGAGGGAGGCATCATAGCAATCAACGATGATCATGAGGATTGAGGAGAGAGCTTTGGATGGTTAGTTCAAGTAGAGCCTGTCTGTCTATAAGAGAAGTATATTGTTGACTATGTCACTGCCAATTTTCAGTCTAATTTTTATTATAGTGTGTCCATTGAAAATTAGAATTACGGTTGTTTGCTTGGGTTTTTTATTTCTCAACCAAATTTGTTTATAACTAGACTTTCTTCAGTTTGTGAATGTCTCGTTTAAAGCTCGTTACAAAGTAAACAAGACTTGCACAAGCACTAATATGATATTGGTTTATATAAGAGTTGAGCGTGAGTATCCCTTATGTGGCTCGATTGTACCAATGATATTATACCACCTACTACTTATCCCTAAAGAAGTTAGGGTGCTTATAAGTAACTTATGAACGTACTCCATCAGGTTCAATCGAAAATAAACGAGTCCAAAAATAAACACAAAGAAATTGAGTTCAGTTTGGCTATGGTCCTAGCTAGTAACAACTGCAATACTACATTTTAGTATTTTACCCTTCAATACACAAATCGTTAATGAGTAGGGTATAATCAGTTGTTGATTAGTGATAATTATTTTGTAATGAAAGATGTTGGCATTACCGAAAAATATATCACGGCTTTTAAGAAGGGGGAGTGGTGTGGAAGAGAGGGACCGCATGAGGCCAAAATGTCTGGGGAAGTGGGGGCTGCTACGTAGGTTAGTGGGGGAAGTTAGGGAATGCTGGGAATAAACGATTCTTTTTTATTACTCGGTGTATGTTAACGAAAGTCATGGGTTTAACAAGCAAAGCAAAGGTTGAGTAACGTCGCATTTGAATGAGTCATGATTTGAGTGGGCATTGCAATATCTATATTGCATTGAAGTAATGATGCCAGGAGCTAGTGAAGTAGTGATACTGATCTGATTTCTGATCTCGTCGTGTTGCCTGGCTGATACGATATGGCAAATGTAAGATTGACTGTTTGGGGCTTTGCTGTGAATTGCCGGTGAAGTTAAGCTATCACCATTCACAACAGCGCCCATTTTGTAAATGTATGGCTGGCTGTGGCTGGTGGGTGGGGAATAATGAGAATGGGATGTTTTTGATTAAGAGCATTCACATGGGATCTGTACTTTTTTTTTTTGTTTTGTTGAAATGTTAGTATTTAATCAATCTTAAGTGGGATTTTGTTTGTTCTATTATGGTTGACATCTATTTGGGACCCTAATTTACTTCTTAACATTAAAGGTACTAGTAATTGGTTTCTTTGCTGGAAATGTGAGTACAAAGAGGGCTAATTGTGGCATGTATTGATTGCAATAGTTGTTAGATGGATGATGTTATTGCTACTTCATTTTTGTGGAGCACAAATATGATGATTTATAGATATTCAAATAAAGGTTTTGTTTCTTTTATGATTCTCATTCCACAATCAGTCCAGTTTTGAGAAAATTGTTAATTTAGTTCTTCAACTTATTTTTATCTTACATATTACTACTATTCATTTTATTAGTTCAGTTCATTGTGTTATGTTTAGTGCTGTACAGCTGAAATAAACATAGCATAAAACAATTAATGAGGAGTTTTCAAAATAAGCATTCAAAAACTGCTTCTTCAATATAATTAATTTGATAAAGTCAACTTGATCATATTAAACTTGTATATACTCCCTCCAACTTGAAATTGAGTTGTCGTAATCAGCAATTAACTTTTCTGAAATGTCAAAACTTGTATGAGGCCTAGTACTTAGATGAGGAAATGTGGTACTTGATGGTACTCAATACCACACTTTCCTCTTCCAAGTGTCAGGCCTTATATAGGAGACCGCCTCATAAGAGAATAATTGTATTTTGATTTGCATTCTTTCTGATTGTGTCTTAGCTATATGCTTTATCTCTCTCCTTTCCTTTTATCTTCATTTTTTTTTGGGATATTTTTTTTGTATATAAAACAAATTGTGCAACTTTCTTACACTAGTTTTGCATCAATATATTATTTTGGTGAAGTTTCAATTGGTAATCCAGCTCTTATGCCATTATATTATGCTGCCATGCCATGTGCAGCTTAAATAGTTTAACAAAAAACTGAAAAGGCAATTTTATCTTCTGCAAAAGAGTCGAGTTAGGGGGGNAAAAGTCAGTTAATTGTAAAATCTCATAGAAATCTCTAACAAGAAAAATGATTGTTAACTATGCTCCCTTAGTTCAAAATTGACAATTTCCAGTGTAAAGCCAAAATTCAAAGTTTATAAATTTTGATTACTTATTAGAGTAATATGTTGTATACATGTTATTTTGTTTATGTTTTTTTTTTTTTTTTTGAATTTGTAGATTTCATTGATTTTTCTTGATTTTCATTGTTTTGTGTAGATTCCCGTGATTTTTATTGGTTACCTTAATTCTACTAAGAAAATATTTTTTGTTAATTTTTGTTAATTATATTGATTTTTATTGATGTTAGTAATTCTGCTGATTTTGCTGAAATTACCGAAAATAAGTTGTGTAAAATCTAAATTGAGTAAAAAAAAAACATGCATGACAATAATATTTAAAATCAAAATATATATTCATTTGTGTCCTCTGCGAATGCCTATAACTTTTTTAACCTTTTATGCGAGCATCTGTATATGAATCGTTGAATCTATATCTCATATCTGGCCAATTCCACGATATATGAAAGTTGAAGATGAAAGTGGTATGCTTTTCAACGTATGTGTGAATTGGGTAATTATTGGTCAAGTTAATCAAAATGATTGATGGTAAAAAGTAGACTTTGGCAATTACTCCTCATATAGGGTAATCATGACTCCCACTGTTCCCCATCTCATAATTTCTACACAATTATGCCAAAAGTTCTTTTGGGATTAAGCCAATGCAAAAGACGTGCTAAAAGCTTAAAACAATGGTTGAAAAGCTTTTTTTGTTTGGGGTAGGTGGTAAGCAGGTAAAAGAAGGGGCCAAAAGGGAGTTATAAGTAGTCATCATAACTTGTTTTCTAATTTGGACCAGTAAGCATGGTTTAATCACATAGACGAGCTATTGGGAACATATTTTTCCATGACTCAACTTCTTAAACACTTTTAAAGCTTCAACATTAAAATTGTTAGTGGATGTACCAATAAGTGGTTGATATGAGTGGTTCGCACTCTCATTATTTAAGCAAGATCGAGGATTCGATTCTTATGAATGGAGAAATTGAAACATTGAGTCCCCAATATATTTGATGACCATTTAAAAATTATCCACTTCCTAGATTCAAAAACTAAAACTATTGGTGTTTATAAAGTGTAAACCTTTGGAAGGTCTTTCGAGGGAATCGGGGCGCCTCCTAAGTCGTTCTTGGTTCACCATAATATTGGGGTGGAAAATCACAACCATGTTTGAGATGGTCCACATCCAACAGTTATAGGTGGGGAAACAAACTGTTCATTAAATCATCTTAGTCACCTTATCAAGTTGTCATTTTTTGAACCATATTGGACTTGAACTCCAATGACAATGTGGCCTAGGAGGCACGCAAGGCCAAGTATGAGGTCCCAAATCGCTTTTGGTGACCTATTAATGGTCACTCATTTTTAAGGTTCCAACAGAACACCATGGGTGATTATGAAGTGAAGGGTATATAAATTGAAAGCCCTCCCGAGTATAAACCATGGTACTGAAGTACAGATATAAAAGTCCATCTAATATGAGTAAGACGGAATGTTATGTCTAATTTTTGTTCTAATAACTGGAGGGAGCATTTGTTTGCCTGGGCAAGGCTGAAATAAACATGTGAGAGTGAATGCAACGTATTTGGGCTGATGAGCCCTCACAAATAATGCGATTCCTTTGTCTGATAGCGGACCAAGTCAAATGAATTTCATGGGCTCTCAATCACCATATCTGGGCCAACATGCTCTTGTAAACTACTCCTGATGTCAACAATGGGCTATAAGCTACAGGTGTCAAGTCCTCAAGGTTCTAGCAACCGGTTCACTCGGATCAAGCAACTTCCGCGCTGTTTCCACATCCACAAATTTTTGAAACTTTAGTGGCATGTCCCCCCACTTTGATCTTCTTCTCTTCTTACATTTCCTATTGTGGCTGTGTTGTTTGTCAAGCCTCTCAAGTGACTAGTTTTGTGAACAGAAAATGGGGAGAGAAATGAAGTACTTGGCCATGAAAACTGATCAATTGGCCGTGGCTAATATGATCGATTCCGATATCAATGAGCTTAAAATGGCAACAATGAGGCTCATCAATGATGCTAGTATGCTCGGTCATTACGGGTTTGGCACTCATTTCCTCAAATGGCTCGCCTGCCTTGCGGCTATGTGAGTTTTTATGTCTTACTTTTATGTCTCGTCTACTAATGTATGTTTAATATGGTATCATAATTCAATGAGATCTGATTTAATGGATTGTATCTACATTGTTACTGTATATCCTTTGTAATTGGTCATTGGCTTTAGAAGGAATTTATTCATCTAGCTTGCTAAATGTCACTAAACTATATTGTATACGTATGTGCAGTTACTTGTTGATATTGGATCGAACAAACTGGAGAACCAACATGCTCACGTCACTTTTAGTCCCTTACATATTCCTCAGTCTTCCATCCGGGCCATTTCATCTGTTCAGGTTGATAATCTTACATGCTTCTCAACCGAAATTGTTACTGTATCATGTTTTTTTTTGCATTAGTGAAATTTCCCTAATCTTGATGTCTTGAAATTTTCTACATCAGAGGCGAGGTCGGGAAATGGATTGCCATCATTGCAGTCGTGTTAAGGCTGTTCTTCAACCGGCATTTCCCAGGTATTCATTGCAGTAGTGCTAATCTTATTACGTACATGTAACATACTTAACGATGTCCTGAAACGTTTCAAGTTTTGATGAAATGTTAAACACAGTTTGGCTGGAAATGCCTGGATCGTTGATACTCCTCCTGGTGGTGGCACCAGACTTCTTTACACACAAAGTGAAGGAGAGCTGGATCGGAATTGCAATTATGATAGCGATAGGGTGTTACCTGATGCAAGAACATATCAGAGCCACTGGTGGTTTTCGGAATTCCTTCACACAGAGCCACGGAATTTCTAACACAATTGGGCTTATCCTTCTATTGGCTTACCCTGTCTGGTTTATGGTCATTTTTATGATGTAGTAGCTAAGTTTTGATCCTAATCCTCAAATCTACTTCTCCAGTCTTTTTGAAGCTCCTTGCTAAAGTCCAATTCAATTCGCCTTTATATTCCGAAAAACATTACATTTCCACCAACCAAATATGGATGTTAATGTATATTCACATCAGATTTTATAAGACAAAACACATGTTCTTCCTTTGTCCTAGTTGTTATGAATGTGTCTTCACAGATTTTGATAATGTTTATTGCAGGAAAGCTAAAGAGTGGATTACATGAGATAGAAAACATTTGTCAAACAATTTGGCATTTTCAACAAAAAAAAATACGAAAAGAAATTTCTTTTTTATCCACTTTGCTTTTATCAAAAATAAAATCCGAGATCATTATGTGCTTTTTGATTCACACTCCTACATCAAATGTACCTTTCGGTGTGACCAAAAAAAAAAAAAAAAAAAAAAAAATTAAGTGGACCACATAAGCAATAGCAAAAATACCACTAATAACGCGTCATAGGATCATAGGATATGAAGGCTAGCTAGGCCATTATTGGTTCAAGATTATCTCATCATAGGAGAATGATTATATAGAAATGTTGAAACCAACCCTATTATCCATAAAACAACGACAACAAATTGGGAATTAATTTGAGTTTAATAAAACAGATAAAGAAAGAGGATGGGAAGAAAATGCAGCTCAAAAGTGCTTGAGAAGTAATCATTGATAGCATAACATACTTTCTCATTCGATAATGAGAGTAATTGATTTTTCATCATAGCTGCATTTCGCTTCGCCTCCAAGCAAAGACAAAAAAAAAAAGACACAACAGATTAACTAATTAAACATCAATACGAAAATTGCAAATACCACCGGTGCAAATGCTAGCAAGCAAATTCATAGAACAGGGTTTTGTTGTTAAGGATTAGAAAACAGGACAAGATTAAAATTTTACCTTCAAAAAAGAAAAAAGAAAAAAAAAAAATCAAATTCAACAGTAAAAGAAAAAAGCGATTTCTCTCAGACAAATGCCTCGATTCGTCGTCACGATTTAAAAGAATGGATTATCAGACTCGTCATCTTTAGAAACTCATCACCGAGAAATCACCATTGTTAATGACAAAGTAAAAACAGCAAAATAAAATAACAGAAATAGATGATGGGATTTTTGAAGTTGACTATAGTGAGAAAATTATAACATGTTAAAAACAAGAGAAAACGATGATGGGAGATACCTGATGAAGATGAAGAGAGCGGCAATGAAGAAGAAGAGATGGAGGAAGATGTGGTGAGAGATGGTGGTGGTGCTGTTGTTTTTACTTCTTTATAGCTGAAGCTGAAAGTCTAAAAAGCTACACGTGAGTGGGGCACCGTTAATTTTAGGGTTAGGGACTTAGGGTTCAAAAGTTCTACTACTTCAAAAGAGGAGTCAACTATGACTATCTGTTGTTATCCTTTGGCCCAATTCTATATATTTGGGCTTTCATCATTGGGTTTCTAAATGGGAGCTTTTTTAAGAGCTCTTCTTTCCATAGAACTCCTTTAGACATTTAGCACAAGGAGTAGCTTTTACTACTTCCATCACTTTGCCTTGTTTGGATACCAGCTTTTTGAGCCAGCTTGTTGCATTTTCAGCTTGTTTAACTATTTGACAATCTGAAAACATAATAAAGCTTGTTTGGTAACTAGCTTGTTAGATGGCTTTTTGGACCAAAACAATCCAATTTGGAAAAGTTAGGGGAGGGTAGCTTTTTGCATTGGCTTGTTGAATTATTCTTTTTAAAATGACCTTCTTACCCCAATGTTGGCAATAATTACAGCCCAACCAATTTTACCCAAATTATATCAATGTCTTTATTTGTTATTTTACACATTATCAGCTACTGATAACCAACTAACTTTACCAAACATCTTTTATAACCAGCCAATACCATCAGCTAGTCAAACCAGCTAATACAACAAGTTATCAATAACCAGCTAATCGAACCAGCTACCAGCTAATTGCCAAACAAGGACTTTATCCAACCTTGTTTTTTTATAATCTTTTTATTATTAATAATAAGTAGCTTAATCAATTAATGTTCAACATAGGTTATCCTTCTTCTTTTCTCCCATATTTTAAGTTTACTTCATCATTTTACGAGTTACACACTGTAAATTGGACTAAAAAATGAAATGTAGGAAGAAATATTTGAGAAAATCAAAAAACAACTTCAAGTCATTAATATCCTACCACCTACTTTCATAATAAGAACCTAATACTTAATTTGAAGTGAGATGTAAGCTACTGTTGGTTTTTAGTTCGTTTGTATTTCTTGCATGTTCTACATGTTGTACAAGTTGATGCTAATTAAGCAATGCTGACTTAGTTATGCAATATGCTCCTCATGTTATTTCAGTATTCAGTACAATTAGATAATCAACAACTAGTAACAAACGTCAATAGAATTAACAAAATTCACAAAAATTGGCAAAATAAACTCAATAAAATTAACAAAACTTAACTAAAATCAACAAAAATAAATAAAGTTTAACAAAAATCAACAATTAATAATAAATATCAACAGATACTACAAAAACGAAGTGCTATTGAGAAGCTATCCGGGTAACCCATATTTTCTTCTCAAAATTGAGGGTCTATTCTTTTCAACTTATCTTGACTGAATTGAAATTGAATTGGACTAATTAGAATATAACTTATTAGAATTGAATCAAATGATAGTAAACTGTGAAATAAGTTATCTGTACTAAATTGAAAAGAACATGTTCTAAGTATTTAAGTACCACTAGTTGTTTTACCCGTGCGATGCCCGGGGTCACTGTTAGTCATTGAAAATAACTTTAGTTATATATATATATATATATACTATGGCTGGCATCAATTGTCTTGATGTGTTCTACTTTTTTTTTTTTTTTAATTAGTTGTGCGAACAATGTATTTGGTAGAGACATGTTACATAAGTAAACTTGTTTGAACTTTGATTAAACACCATGGACCTCTTTTCCAAACAATTATTTTCATAAACTCAGTTCAAGATANGTTTCTTGTTCCTTTTTCTTCAAGTATCCTAAAGATACGGTATCTTCTCACCAATTTTGTACAGTGTATTGATGGAGAGTTTTCTTACTCGCTCTATTTGTTTTTTTAGGTCAAAAAATTATGAAAAAGAGTTTCCAAGTAATGAGGTTCTGAAGTTGATAACGTGGTGAAGATATAGAAACTTTGAAAAGTTTATAAAGCATTTGAGATGTCCTTATTAAAGTCCCATTTCTAACACAAAACCACTCAACATTGAATTGATTTATTTACTCAAATTCAATCTTCTGTTTTTTAGAGTGTCGAAGTAATGAGGTTTTAGAGCCGATCAAGTGGTAAGGATATTCATTGGAAAGTATGTATATGGCATTTGAGGTGTCTTTATTAAAGATCCATTTTTAAGACAAAACCCACTCAACATCGATTTAATGTTTCTAGGAAATTTTAGTTTCTTTTCTTGCAGGCAGAATTAAAAAGTAAATATAGCGCGCAATCACTTCATTTGCCTTCCATTTTCCACCTTGACGCTTTCTACATGCTCTCACGATCAACTCAACGGTACTT
>BSSO01001239.1:0-24920 GCA_030267885.1 Mesembryanthemum crystallinum
TGGGGGACGGAGGGAGTATTATTTTTTGACTAAATAGATTTGAACTAAACTAATTAACCATATTTGAAGAGGATATGGAACTGGAACACATCCTTCACGAGCGGTAAAGAAAAAAAATAAAATTAATTAATTAATTAAGGGAAGGGTAGGAATCTCCTAGCAACGTGTCTATTTGCGTCTGACCATTCGCTGAGCAACTCTAACTTTTGTCAAAAACAGCTAGGGATGGCACGAAGTTCTACCTATAGACACGTGATCAAGGCGGAACCAATGGGTATGTACTACTACGGAGTATATTAATTAATCTTCCGAGCAAAAGTGGCCAATTTAGTTGGTAAACTCTCTTACTCCGATCAAGAGGTTGGGAATTCGAATCTCATTATCTTTTATTTTAGATTATATTTGGCGAAATTAGCTGTAGTTGTAACTTTTACTAAAATCTTGTTTAGTAGAAGAGAGAAAAAAGAACAAGATGCAACTTCAAGCTGTAACTTTTACTCAAAATCTAACTGTCAAATGAAAGCTACTATGAATAGCTTTCAAAAATCAACTGTACCTGTGAGTTGTAGCTGTAGATTTGTTAAAATCTTTATTTGGTAGTTGAGAGAAAAAACAAGAAGTTATAAGTTTCAAGCTGTAACTTTTGCCCAAAAGCTAGCTTTTGATGTCAAACATAGCCTTAAAGTGGATGGTGGTATTTGTGTTTAGAGACTTTTAAGGCCATTTTGCTTATGTGTGTTGATTGTTGAGCAAATAATATAAAAACTTGATTATTAAAAATTTATGTTCACAAAATAGTCTATAATGAGTAATTTGTTTTAAAAATATTTTTTCGTTTGCATAATCTGAAAAATAATCAAACATCAAAACTCTTACCATTAACGATAATAGAGTCAAACTACTCATATTAAATATTATTTATTTATGTGATATATATATATATACACCAATAAAATAGAGTAAAAACTTTCAATAATTGTAACGGGTCCAAATTTCATACTACTACTCCATTTAACGTTATTCACCATCAGAGCGGATTGTTAGGTAGTGTTTGGCATATGAGAGTGTGATTTAATTAAAAAAAAGCTTCTCAATTTGATATGAAATGAGAGAGTGATTAATTTTATTTTATTTTTTTTAAAAAAAGGTTCTCAATTTGGCAAAGCCACCTTCCCCTAATAGATGTGTCGTGTGCGTATAGGCCACACAAACAGCACCACGTTTAAAATTCCTTGCACCGTGTCCATGTTTTTGGCACAAGTACCACCCAAATTGTACCCCCAACTTCCCAAAATTTAAAATACGACAATAACTATAATTAAATACCCCCCAAAAAAAAAGGAAATTATCATCATAGATTTTTATTTTTAAAACTGAAACAATTTATTATTCGTCTCATCACATGGTTTGACACTTCGACACTTTCTTTCCCTTGAAGGGTCACCCTTAGGCCTTATTCACAATTCAATAGTAGTAGTACTTTTCAATATTAGGGTTCTAATCTTATTTCAATTTAGTTCAATTTCTTTTTTTCTTTCGTATATTACTGTTTATTTAATTCAGTTTATATACTTTCAATTGATATAAACACACCCTGTAATATAGAGTACTAATTTATACCGTATAGTTTGAAGAGGGTTCTCATCTTCTTCTTCTTCTTTTTTCACATTTTACTTGGAAATATTTGATTTGACAAGTAAATTCCATGAAGAAGGCTTCTCTCCGAGTGCTAATGGTTGTTGACTTTGCATTAGATTGCTTAATAGCCACTTAACCTACAAAAGACACAATGTGTACTTGATTAATTAGTTTGTTTAATCGTTTTTCTTTTCCTAATTTTAGTATGAGATGGTAAATATTTGTTTGAAGCTTAGTAAGGAAAAAAAAATCATTTTTATCATTTAAAGCATTTTTCTTCTCTAAAATAGTCAAATGCTACTTCGCTTACTTCTTTATTTCTATAGTTAAATTTATAGTAAACTACATTTTAAGTTATAAATTGGACAAAAGAATTTTAAGTAATAAATTGGACAAAATAATTCAATCACTATTGCATTTTACAGGGAAAAAAAATGTATGTTGGTAGCTTTTATTCATTAGGAGTCTAGTACCAAAATTGTATCATTGTTCAATGGGATAAATTTGTACATTTTTTTTTTGGAAAAATTCCACTTTGGTTAGTTGAGGTATGGCATAATCATTTTTTGGTGACCTTAATTTTACAAATTCCCACTTTGGTTATCAGTAATTTGAAAATTAGTTTCACTTTGGTGATTCCCGTTAACTCCGTCAAGTTTACTTTTAGTTTGCTAAGCAAAACGACAGCATTGCAACAATGAGAGGGGCCTTTAGTTTATTTGGCATTATACCCATTTTCTATGGGTTGTCTAAAGTAGTATTCAGAACCCTTATCAATACTGTTTTCTTCTCTATTAGGGTTTTTTTATTTGTTTTTTAAGTGAAAAATGTTTTTAAATGCTGTTTTGTGTGTGGTAATGGATACTGTGCTGTTATTATATGATGCACGTGTCGTAAACTAGTAGTCAACTTAACGGAGCTAATGGAAATCACCAAAGTGAAACTAATTTTCATATCACTGGTAACCAAATTGAGAATATGCAAAATTAAGGTCACAAAAAAATGATTATGCCATACCTCAGGTAACTAAAGCGGAATTTTTTTTTTTTTTTTTTTTTTGGTTATTACAAACTATTGCGCATGCAATGGAGTGCTTCAAAATCAATTTGATGTTGAAAATGAAAAGGCAACTTCTAAAAAATAAAGAAGAATGCTCCGCTGAATTGATTAAAAAATAAGTTAATTGAATGAATAGTAATACATGAGATAAAAAGTAACTTGCAAATTATACACATATGAATTTAACTTAACTTCATGTAGTATAAAAACGATGAAATTAACACATAACACATAAGCCTTTCTCAATCAAATTAATTAGTGCTAAAATAAAATGAACTAAACAGATAGTGATCGATCATACAAAAAAATTAGTGTGTTTATTTTAACCGAAACAATATAAACGGAACTGCATCAAATGTAAAATTGATAAGTGAAAATGAGTTTACCATTATCTATAGAATAGAATTGAAGTGAATCGAAACAAAAATGGTAACAAGAAATGAAACCGCATACTACTTGTGTCCAAAATCCCTTTAAAAAAGGAAACCAAACAATACATCAAATTCACCCCATACTAACCATGGTTACATCCTTGAATGCAACCACGTGAACCACGGTTTGTGCACGAGATTTGCAGTTGGGTTTTAGATAGAGAAAAGAGAAGAAGGGCTTGAGAGAGAAAAAGGAAAAAAAATAAAGGCTTAAAACTCTTGCCTCTTTTCCATCTTTCTCTCTCTCTTTCCTCTCTATATCGCGCACTGTTTCTCTATCAGCTGCAAGGAAAGAGAGGGGGAAACAAAAAAAAAAAAACTGTATCCTTGTAAATGTTTATGAAACTGAGAGATTGTTCTGTTCTTTGAAGAAATTCATGTTCTTTGCTCTTGTACTGAGCTGTCGCTGTTCTTTCGAATCTCTACAGCAACGAAAAAGCTTTCAGATTCTGCTGCCCAGAAATCCCATTTCGTTTGTCTCTCTATCCTCTGAGCTCCCTGGTGTGTATTTTGAACTTTTCTGGAAAAAAAAAAAACAAAGTTGTTTCTTTTGGTTGACCCTCTTTGGGTGTTGGATAATTTCCTCATTTGTTTGAGGGTTTTTGTTGTTTAAGGATCTATAAGATCTGAAATCAAGTGGGCACTTGTTAATTTGTTGTGAGAATCTGGTTTGTGGGATTGAATGTATTGGATTTGTAACATGTGAAAATGAAGTGGGCATTTTTTATTTTTTGTTGGGTAATTTAGGGTTTTTGACTTTGCTCCTGATTTGCATTTTTCTATTTGGTGGGTTTTGTACTGTTTGTTGTTTGAGTTATTAGGTTTTAGATGAGAAATTTTGAGCTGAAAATGGGAGGAGGGTTAACTTGGAATGAGGAGGACAAGGCTATGATCGCCTCAATATTGGGCACCCGAGCTTTTGACTACTTGATTTCTAGCCCTTTTACGGCGGAGACTTCATTAGTGAGTATTGAGAACAATGAGAACATCCAGAATAAGCTTTCAGATCTTGTTGAGAGGCCGAACGCCTCGAATTTCAGCTGGAACTATGGGTTTTTCTGGCAAATTTCAAGGTCCAGGTTAGGGGAGGTGGTTCTTAGTTGGGGGGATGGGTATTGTAGGGAACCTAGGGAAGGGGAGGAATCGGAAGCGACCCGACTTCTGAACTTCCGACTCGAGGATGAAGCACAACAGAGGATTAGAAAAAGGGTTCTTGAGAAGCTGAACACATATTTTGCAGGCTCTGATGAGGACAATTTGGCGTGTAGGTTAGATAGGGTTACAGACATGGAGATGTTTTTCTTAGTATCCATGTACTTCTCTTTCCCTCGAGGCGAAGGTGGGCTGGGGAGTTGTTTTGCCTCGGGGAAGCATGTTTGGGAGTCTGACTTGCTGAGGTCCAAGTCTGATTATTGTGTTCGGTCTTTCCTTGCCAAGTCTGCAGGGATTCGGACTGTCGTGTTGATCCCTACGGAGTTTGGAGTTGTGGAATTAGGGTCCGTGAGACCTATGGTTGAGAACCCTGATATGTTGAAGGCATTGAAGTCTTCATTTACCTCCCCTTCGTCATTGAGTCGACCTAAACCGTCTCTGGCTATGCCTGTGGTAATCCATAAGAAAGATGAGAACGTTCCTGCTTCTATTCCCTGTCCTGGTCCTGCACTTGCGCCTGCACCTGTTCCTGTTTCTGCTCCTGCCCCCTTCTCACATTTGAGGTTTGCTGATCGAGGAGACAGAGCTCCAAAGATCTTTGGGCATAATCTAAGTGCTGCAGCCCGACCCCACTTCAGGGAGAAACTTGCTGTTAGAAAGATGGAAGATAGGCGTTGGGATCCTTATGCAAATGGGAACAAGTTTTCTTTTGCAACCCAAAGCCCTAGAAGCAGCCTTCAAAGTACTTCTTGGACGAACATTCCTGGAGTGAAACAAGCTGCTCCAGCCGAGATTTATAGTCCTCAGAACACGAGGCAGCAGGGTTATGTGAATGGGATCCGAAATGACTATCGGCTTAACCAATACCACCACCAACAAAAGCCAGCCCAGATGCAAATTGATTTTACAGGGGCAACATCTAGGCCTACAATGATTCCTCAGCCTGGCTGTGGCGAGTCTGAGCATTCGGATGTCGAGGCTTCATGTGCAGAAGATAAGGGTGGCCCGTCGGATGATAGAAAGCCACGAAAACGGGGCCGCAAGCCTGCCAATGGTAGAGAAGAACCGCTCAATCACGTTGAAGCAGAACGACAGAGGAGGGAGAAGCTTAATCAGCGGTTTTATGCCCTGCGAGCTGTCGTGCCCAACATATCGAAGATGGATAAAGCCTCATTGCTTGGAGATGCTATTTCTTACATCACTGAGCTGCAGAAGAAGCTTAAGGACATGGAAGCAGAACGAGAGAACAATAGCAGCAGCTCACGAGATACATCAGCTACTACTGAAGCCAACTCCAATATAGATGCACAGGGAAAAGCACAAGCTCCTGATGTTGAAGTTCAAGCTCTTGATGATGAGGTTGTTGTAAGAGTGAGCTGCTCTCTAGATTCACATCCTGTTTCCGGTATCATCAAGGCGTTCAAAGATGCAGAGATCAATGTTGTCGAGTCGAAACTTGCTGCAGGTACTGATACTGTGTTCCATACATTTGCTATTAAGTCATCTCAGGGTTCTGATCAGCTGACCAAGGAAAAATTGTTAGCATCATTTTCACATGAATCGAAGCCCTTGCAAGCAGCATCATCAAATGGGGGTTAGGAGTTTGTAGTTTTGGTTAATTTAGTAGGTGTAATTGGATAGTAAAGAAAGTAAAAAGAACCCATTGTATGACTTCTGCAGAGGTTTTGATTTTGCAGGGAGGGTAAGAGGAATAGGTGGTGCAAAAAGTGCCTGATAGAAGTAGAATAACAGCCAATTGTTGACAAACGTAGAAGAATCGCAAATTTATATGTTTTGTACTTCTGTTCATAGTTATACATATTCCATCATAGGGAAGTGTTCTCGCAAGCTGGATCGAATTTGTAAGTTCAATGATCCTTATTGCTTAGTGAGAAGTTGATCAAGTTTTGGTTTATTATTCTTAAGTTGCACATTTTTCCCTTGTCCTCCTGGTTTTGTGAAATACTGAAACAGGATCTGTGAAATGAAGTAATTGAGCAAAGCTTTGGAAATAGCTGTTTTGAGTCATGTGAAATTGTTCTTTGCAGATCCATAGTTATTATCTTCTGATATCCTCTTGGGCTCTGTTCAATTCGTTTCTTTCATACTGCATTCTATTCAATCCAGTTTAGCGTGTGTTTTGCAATGTGAGTTAGCATAACCCGAATATTGTTGAAGTCGTTTTTATAAGTCTCGTTAAAAAGCATATGTGGTTGCTTTCCAACTGCAATCCATGGCATGCGGATGAGTTTGTTGGTGGCTCTGTCAACTGGTGATATCTCATGCATTCGGAACAACATTTCTGCATTGGTCGGATAATGCTGTTGATATCCTCATGCATTCGGAACAACATTTCTGCATCGGTCGGTAATGCTGTGTACATTTAAACTCGCTCTCCGGCTTCAAGCAGGAGGGTTGTGCATTTAGCTCTATGATGACATAATTTGTTGTGCTTTAGTGAGATTTTTGTGCTTTGGCTGGGCCTATGCACCATGATTCCTTTGTGATTTGTGAAACCGTGTTTGTTTGCTGTAACTGACCTGCTTTCGAAACGCACTGAATCTCTGATCCATTATATGTCCTTTTTTTCCTATTACTACAGTATTATTTTTAAGAAACTGTAGTAGTCATTCTGTGGAGGTTGTAGTTTTCCCAATTGTCGGCAAACTTTATCATGAAAAAACACGTTTTTGTAGCCAACAACAGTCACACGAATCTTGAGGTAGACGTCAGGAAATCAGGAAAAACTTTTGATTTGAAACTCTTGTAAGACTTGATTAAAGCCCCCTTTTTTCTAGCTATCCGTATTAATAGCATTCAATTTCACGTTGTGTTTGTTGTGTGGAAGTGTAATGATCATCGTAATGCAAGGAACTTTTTCCAACATCAGTGAAGTACTCTAACATTTTAATAGTGTTGTAGAGGTTTTATAAGATGTTATGTAACTTCCACCAAATATATTTTGACAAAAATCTGGTCATCTTGGTCATTAAAGCTCTAATATCATGTGAGAGAACTAACCCAATCAAAAGTTTAAACTGATAATTGAAAACCCAATTAATTATAGAGTATTTCCTAATAGATACCACACTAAATTGTCATTTTCTTGCATATGCCTCATCATTTCATCGCTTGCTAAAAATACTTCAATTATTTATGATAGAATAGAGTGACGAAAACCTTATATATTTGTTTTGTCCGTGTTCAATCGATGTGGGACAGAGAGTATTAACTGTGAAGTGCCAACCAAAAACGCCCCCATATTTGTCCAAAACATATTCACATGATGTTTGTGGCCTTCAACCACCACAAAAGGTATATTAGGATTATGTGAAAAAAGGGTGAATCATGTTCTTTCTTGCTCTGCTTCCTTTTTATGGCCAAGTCTTACAAGATATCTTTAAATAATTGTAAAATTATGCCCATCACCCGTTTTTGCTGACTCAATAACCACATATATATAATCCTCACATGGAAATATAAAGGGGGAGGAGGAAGAACAATCAAATGCTGTTTGGTAACTTGTAACCATCATCAAAACTCAAGTTGCACTTTTTTTCCTTTCTTTCTGGTATATGTGTTTTTAGCCCCTTATGATATACTGGCAAAATAAAATTACCAAAAACGATCTTGACATATAGCTAATATAAGGATCACTCTAATCGATTGCTCGATTGTTATAAATATGGCTAATTTTTCGTTACTGTGTCTCCATAATTTTGTGGTAGAGGCTTCGGTTTGTTGCATGGAGTATATAAGAGGAAGTTAGTTACAAATAATTAGGTACTTTTGGGTCTAAAATTTTGTATCTTTTTGCATTAGCTATACTTGAAAGGGTAAAGAGAGAGGAGGGGAATTAATGTAAATAACCAAAATGGTATAATTGCCAAACTTATATATTGGTTTAATTTAGAAATTAATTGATGCCGCATTGATTATGAGTATCATTCTCCAAATTATATATATTGTAATTGTTATTGGCCTTTGTGCTTACTTTAAAATGATTTAGAAAAAAAGATAAAAGATAAACACACGAACGTGGGCTGCTTGTCTAACAAATAGGTGTCAATATCACTTGCAAGCCCTCAATTAATTCGCTTTAATTTTCAAGGAATATATATACTATTTTGGTTGGTCTATTTGTCAAGTATAGCAACGTAACTCCATCAGGTCCAGGAGTGAAGATCTTGCAAATTGCAATTGAGAGTGTTGTCTTTCCACTACTACGTGTTCATATCGGCTTGTATGGCTAAATGTTGCTCTCAATTGTTTTCAGGTTACTCAATGCTAATCCACACAATTATTCTTGACATTTCTATTATCTTCATCGAGAAATAAATGTACAACTATATGTTTTAGTGTTTGAATTATTGTGGTTTGTCAACTGTTAAACGGGGCTACTTTTTAAGGATAAAGGTGTGTGTCGGCTATATCTTTAGTTGTCAATCTTTAGCCTACCAATATTTTTGTTTAATAATGGAAAGCCACCTGCAATTTGTGTATTACCCATATAGGAAAAACCAAAAAATAATAATAAAAATCTTGGTACCTGAATTTGACAAAATGCA
Organism: Mesembryanthemum crystallinum; assembly: GCA_030267885.1. Lineage (NCBI taxonomy): Eukaryota > Viridiplantae > Streptophyta > Magnoliopsida > Caryophyllales > Aizoaceae > Mesembryanthemum > Mesembryanthemum crystallinum. Next base: position 8,849 of record BSSO01001239.1, read on the forward strand.
CATGTTTTCTTTTTTGTTCCCCCTCAAACATTGCATAGGGTATCCCTTAACTTTGAACAAATGCTGACATGTAACGTTTCGTGAAAGTAATTAACCGAAATGCTAACTGCAATACCCTACTATTAGTGAACGTGGTTACACCAAAGTAAAGGGGTATTTTATTTCCAGTAAAATAATGGGCACCACTTGTGAAATGAGATAAAGCCCATCAACGATTAGCGCTAAGAGGGTTGGAGCCGTTGATTTGAGGATTGGTGAACTAGAAGAGAAAGGGAATAATGGGAAATCATTGGTTGTTGCACATCAGGTCATCATATATTATGTTGCACAGAAATGGAAAATGTGAAAACGTCATATTTAAAAAAAAAAAAAAAAAAGAGTAAATGTGAAAACGCATAACTATAGAAGAAACTAATACTCTATCCATTTATTAATCACGGTTACATTCGACTTTTTGAGACGTTTTTGACTCAAAGCTGCATTTTATATTTTTGGACAATAAAATCTCCAAATTTGACAAAAATATCCACTTTTATACCCTTCATGTATAAAGTGTCACAATTATCTTTTTTAAGGGTATGTGGGTAACTTTATCTCCTTCCAAAGTGGGAAGATGAATAGTGTCGCGTAAATTTCATTAGTGAACGGAGGGAGTAGTATATTTTTCTTAGAAACCTAAAGTTGTCTTGATTAACATTGATAACAGTATAAATATATTTAGCTTATTATAGTGTTAACTTGGGTAATATTTAATGGAAAATGTGGTTCTTCCGACAAATAAGAAGTTATCCCTAGATTTCCGAAACGGGATACTAACGTGGGCTTTTGGAGCTTTTGGGTTGTTCACTTGTTTGTTTGGGTATTGTGGGCTTGGGCTCTTAATTTATTGCGAATTACTCCACTATTGCAGGAAGAGGAGCTCTATTACAAATGCTAGCACTATAATATGGTAATCGAGTATCCCACATCGGCCTTTGAGGGTAGTGTCAGCGTCAAGGCTTTGTATATAAAGTTTGAGGCTTGTTTTCATTAATCTCACGCAGCTACGCAGTGAGCACAAAGCGAACTATTCTTTCGCCTTTTACTAAAGAATACCGTGTGCTCGCTGCATTTAAGTAGCATACGTTTATTTTTGGAGGGAGTTTCCTTGTGGAAACTTCCCATAATTCATTCTAAAAATTTTCTTTCTGATTTAGCTTTGAAGATAATAAAATGGTAATACATAAAGTTGGAAATTAACTTGAATACATATATTCAAGGAAGAATAAAAAATTGGAAACTTGATACAGGGCAAATCAATATCAACCCAAGATCTATTGGATTTCTATCCCAAAAAACAAAGATTTGTTACTAGTATTTAATTATTTATGGAAGATTTGGTCAATAGGAACAAGAAATCAAATTTAAAGTGAATCGGATTGTGGAGGATAAATAAAATCAATATGAGATTTCAGCAAATATATTTCACAACTAAACACTGAGTATAAATTTTGGTAGCACCCTTTACCCTAACAAATTACAATTATCACATTCTCTCAGAAAAAGTAGAGAAATATGCAGTTGAGAAAAATGAATAAACTAGCCTCTTTGATTCTCATGATTCTTTCCTTAGGTTCCTTTTGGGCAAATGCTACCAATCTTGTTCCGGATGCTTGTAAGAAACTCTCAGCATCTGACCCGGATAAGATCAAGTATGACTTCTGCGTCGAGACACTTGGGTCGGATCCTAGGAGCTCCACAGCCAGTCTTCTTGAGTTGGGAGTCATATCATTGCAAATGGATATATCCAAAGCAAAGTCCATTGAGGAAACTATCAAGCAACTCTTGAAAGACCCGAAATTGGACCCGTATGTTAAGGGTGCATTGGGTGATTGTTCGGAGCTTTATTCGGATGCTCGAGTTGATTTAGAAGACAGTATCAATGCTTTGAAGAGTAAGGATTTTATGACAGCCAATGTGAGAATAGGTTCGGCCATGGAATCGGCTAGCACTTGTGAAGAAGAGTTTACGGAGAAAAAAGGGAAAGTGTCTCCTTTGAGCAAGGAAAATGCTGATTTCCTCCAATTGACTGTCATTTCTCTTGCATTTACTACCGTGTTGAAATGAATCCAAATTGACATCATTTGAATTTGAATAATAAATCCTCCTTTATTATGTGTATCTTTATTGGAGTCTTGATTTTCAGATCTCATAATAGTTCAGTTGTCAAAATAAAAGATCACGCCATGGAACAAGACTATCATGGTGCATATCATATGTTTGATTGTTCATTCAATTGTTCCACAATTCCACTAAAGGATTCATTTCTTCCTATTTTTTTAAAAATTAAAATTCTTACTAAACTCAAAGGGTAAGACATTCTAAGCTCGATATAAAGATCAAAATTCGTTACACTTGCACAATCGAACCACAAATACTCCAAGTGGGGTTATAAAGGAATACGGGAAGATCATTTGGGGACATTTCAAGGAGAAACTCGGGAATGGGAAGAATATTTTAGGACAGAGGGAGTACCACCCTCTCATTTGCGACTCCCCTGTAAGGCGATCAAAGCTGCTTGGCAAAAAGGATGGAAAAATGTCAGAAACATAATGAACTTGCAGTTATATCTCGGTCACAGTTTCTTCTGTTGCACCTTGGCAATACAGCAAGCTAAGTCTCATGCCTTGATATTTGCAAGAAGCTTTCAGAACAGGATTGGAAAGTCAGTTACAAGTTCGGCTTATCAAAGTCGTCTTAGCGCTACACAGACCACAATTAGGCTTATTTTTTCTACCGTTGAAGTAAAACAATTAAGCTATCGAATCAAACAAGAAACGTGTGTCACTTAGTGTTGATTTACAAATTGGAGTATAGAGATTGTGGCTCTAGAGTTGTTTGACAATTTACCATGGCAAGACAATTTACATACATGTTTGACACTTAAAAGTTCAAAGTTCACATAAATACTAATAACAAAGCTCACAAGTATTTTTAGTGTTTCTGGACAGAGGTTGGTAGGTTTGTATGATGATCTTTGGCCTTGGAAATCCACACAGTATATACTATGGAAGCCCTGTAATAAGAAGATATGTGAGCTGAAGAAAGTTGCTTGAATTGGAATTGTTAACTGTCTGCGGGTTGTTGTGGAGATGTATGAGCTGAAGTAAGTTGCTTGAAGGGTCAGAGCAGCTATAACACCGTCACATACATACAATCAAGAGCAATTTCTGTAAATGGAGCTCTGAATTGGAATGACAAATAGTCAACAGTGCCACGGTCATTCTGATGAGGTATTCAAGGTGATGAACCTGCCTAGCCGGTTGAGTAACATGTATAATACGACATGCATTTGTCAGTACTTTGGTGATTGAATTGCATTCAACATGATAATTACGACATCAATTGTTGCTTTGGGCGTTTGGCTGATGAAACCTTATGGTGCCTGGATCATGAATTCAACTTCCAACAGAACCAATCTTAGACAGTTGAACTGACCAAGCATGAGATTCGTTGTTCCTTGTATAGTAAAGGTCACTTGATGGAGTGTGATTCCGAAACTAAAACCACTCATTGTGTAGCTTCGTTAAAGCAATACTTCTCCCATCATATACAGATTATATGGAAATTCCACTTTGTTTCATGGGCTGTATGATGATTTGAGTTGTTGAAGGAGGGTGTTTTGAAGATTAAAGAAGGTACACATAAACAAGCCGAGTAAAAGTATCTTTACTGTTTAAGTAATTGTTTAAAATATTGATTTGGTTTAATAAATGATAATATGAACTCTCTTGTTCAGATGTATTTACACATTGCTCAATTTCAAACTTCAAACGAGTCCTACATCGGTGGATGAAGAAAACACCAGCGATCAAACCTCGATTTATACTTTGTGGTTTTTAGCTGTTCTCTTCACGCAGCCATGCGTTGAGCACAAAGCGAACTATTCTTTCGCCTTTTACTAAAGAATACCGTGTGCTCGCCGCATTTAAGTGGCATACGTCTATTTTTGGAGGGGGTTCCTTTACTGGAACTTCCTATCAATATGATAACAACAATTTGCTTGCTTAGTGTAGATTACTTTTCGAGATGGTACTGACCTATCACTCCACACTTAAAATGTGGATGTGCTTAGAGTGGTGAATGGGCATGACAAGAAATGGCTTTGGCTGTAGAAGTTTGAATCCCACTGTTCATAATACTTTGATTTTCAATTCCATGCTACGTTGCACAGTAGTCTCATTTTGTGTCTTCAATTCTTCAACCTTGTTACTGTGTGTATACAATACAATCCATGAAATCAGATTTTGAGAAAAAGATTAAAATGAATCATGAAATATGCTAGCAATAGTCGAGTATTCGACCGTCGTGTACAACAAAAAAAAAAAAAATCTCATTCCACTAGATTTGGCAATTAGCAATGCATACAGAGCAAAGCCACAAAAAAATCTCATCGATCATCTTTCCACTAGATTTGGCAATTAGCATTGCATACAGAGCAAAGCCACAAACTGTTGTCAGAGTTTCAAAGAGGCATCCAAGTAATGACAAACTAGTTCACATATGCCTAATTGAGGAATTGCCAAATTCAACCAACTTGCAGAAAACTGTAATCTGCCGTGTCTATAGAAATTAACTAGAAATGACAAGTTAGGCTTTGATTTTTGTTGATTTCAACACCAATTTAACAAAATCAGTAAAATCAACAATAAATATAATTATCTGATGTGCTTATCTAACTGAGCTATTGAAGCCCACAAAGTACTCCCTCCGTCCTTGAATAAACTTTCCAGTTTCCTCTATGGTACGTCCATAAATAAACTTTCCACTCCTTTTTTTGGCCAATAATTTTGTCACAAGTGTTACAAAAATAACCCTCTTTATATTTGGCCACTAAAACTTTATTGCCTCCTCTTTCACTTTATATAAAGGGCAAAGAGTAATTTTGCTTCATCATTAGTATGTGTGCATAAAGCAACTGAAAAGATTATTCAAAGACATAGAAAATAATAAATTGGAAAAATTTAGACAAAACAAAGATTTCAACTTCGTTGGATAGGGGCCGCGCGAACGCAGGCCCCCACTGACACAAATTATGACGTAGACTCTCCCACTTGGGGAGATCTTAGGGTGATGCTCCTCCTAAGTGCAATGGAGGCCATCACCCTAGGCCATGGGCCTTCTTGATCACCCATTGACCCCGTCCAGGTAAGTATGTTGGAAGGACTCACTCCTCTTTCTTTTATTGCTACTCTCTTCCTGGTAATGTGTATTTCTACCGATGTGGGACAGTTTGAGGTTCTCAACCTTGGCTTTGTTAATTTAACTCTTTAAAAAATACTCTATTATATATATATTAATCAATGAATCTATATGAAAGTATATGATTCATGAATCTATAATCCTTGAACTAACCTCACTCATATCACCAGAGAACTAGGTTAGCAGAAGTAGGATTTTATCTAGAATTTCTTTCTTGAGGGATGTGAAAAAATTCAACATATGTTACCAATCAGAATCATATAGTATATGAGGGTGGAATTTTAGACTATAATGGTATGAGACGTATTACTATATTCATCTATGGCCAAAATAAAATCACACTACTTACTTTAATGCTTTGATTCTAAGAGTAAGTTACTAATTTGAATGGATAATCACTCGTGCATACATCTTTAATAGAGGTTTCACATAAATATTTTCTTTTAACCATAGGTATTTTTGTAAAAGATTAGGAGATGTTATGACTCAAGCACAATGACATAACAAATCCATCTATCGGAATATTTTCCTCGGTTCCAATTAATTGAATATCTCCAACCATTAAGTTCCAGTCATATATTACACTTATTCAAGTATTTCAACTTTTTTTTTTTTTTTTTTTTTTTGTTTTGCCATATGCTGAGAACAATTAAATGTGTCGTCTCACGGACAAATTAAGTTTTTTCTTTTACTAAATTTGTGTCTTAGTTAAAGCACAATACTAATATAATTAGGGCGTTACATACATATGGCGATATCTTGGATTTGGAAGAAAGATGAGGATTTTCATTTTGTTTTTATTTTGTTAGATTGGTAAAGAAAACATTGAAATATTAGGTTCCCATCTCATGAAAACGGCATATTATCCTACAATAGAGGGAGAGCTCCAAAAGAAAACAAAAAGCGGCAATAAAAACTAACAAATATAAAGGAGCAGATCCACTCGGGCAAATCTAAATGCCTCAACCCAGGCTACATAGTAGGCAACCATGGAGGAATAAAGAACACTCCAAAGAAAACTTAAACCACCGCTACAACACCACCATACTATTGGAGCTCAAATAATGAATGCAGGAAAAAAACCAAACAGGAGAAAGGGGATGAAGTTGCACAAATTTGAAAAGTAGTGGTGTTCGGATGGTGCCCCCGATAATGGGCAAAGTGAGAAACCGAATAGCCATCGTCAATCAAACTTTGTACAACCCAAAATCACTCGCAATCATCCCAACAAGGTAAAGAAACAAACAAGCGACAAAGTCAAAGAACTACAACACAGTAAACCAACAAACATGAGAACAGAGACAGACATCGAAATCTTCCGTTCCAATTCCTTCTTTATGTTCATCTTCAATTGACAGGCAGAAAAAACAACAGTAAGAAGTTACACTAAGTGTTCCAGGATTATCTTTTCTTTAAGGCTCTTAATCCAGATAGAGAGAAGCTTTCTAATATCGCTATTTTTCCCTGACCAAATCCGAAATTGAATTTTGACCTTTGAAGCCACCCAGTAAACTTGCACAATACATAATGCCAAGAACATAATACAGTAAATTAAATTTAACTAACATTAATTAATGAAGAAACAAATGAATAAAATTTAAGTAACATTAATTAATGAAACTTTAACTGAGAATTAGTGGGGTGTGCCAGGCCTAAGCAGTAGTGCAACGCTTGGGCGACACTTGAAGACCCTGATAGCAAGCTACCAAGATGGGACTTCCCCCTTAAAAAATAAATTTAATATCGTTGTGGGCCATTGGCCCACGTATCAGATATTAAACTGATAAGAACAGATACTACACTTGATCTTAGCCAAAAGGCCGAGAAAGGTATGAGTCTTCAACACTGTTGGAGAATCCTTATATCCAATCCTCGTACGGTATCCTCCTCTTTAGCTTCCGATGTGGGACTTCCTCTTGAAAATCCAGTAAGCTAAAGAAAAAGTACCGTCTCCTTTGCTACCCAACACTCCCCTCTTGTTTTAACGAACCATTTTACATTTAGCACATACTCTATACTACTCCCTCCGTCCCTCACTTTCCTTAACATTGCACTATTCACACAAGAATTAAGGATGGTATATTTGGACTATTTTGCCCTTGGTTAATAAACATTAAACTAATAGGTAGTGGGTGTGAGAAACATTAAAACAATGTGAAGAGAGAGTGATTGGAGAGATAAAGTATAAATTTTTATTGTATGTAAGGGAAAGTATGGGGTAAATAAGGGAGAATATGAGAAAAATATAGTTATGTTAAGGTGAGTATGGGACTTGATTTTGGGAGTTTTGTTAAGGTAAGTGGGGGACAGAGGGACTATTAAACAAGGATTAACATAGCTATCATTTGCCCATAATTATGTTCACTATTTCTAAGTATTCCTTATATGTATTTTGGCCATACTTCAATACACCTCAATGAATTTTTTTTTTGTGTTTAAATAAGGGTTAGACTTAGAAGACTGAAAATTCATTGTTTTTTGGATTTTTTGTTGAACACTACCTTTTATATAGGGTGTTTGGCAACTAGATACCTTTTATATTTTTTTTGTTGAACACTACCTTTTAAGACTTTTTTTTTGCCTTAGAGATACCTTTGGCCGGATTCCGGTGAACTTAACTTTTTTTTGACCGAAATGCCCTCGCGTGTTAGGCATGTGACGTCTGTAGCTGATTTTTTTTTTCCTTTTTCCTTTTCTGTTTACCCCTTCCTAGTCATTTCCCTCTTTATTTCTCCGTTCTAATTTATTTTTCTTCTTCTTCATTCAACCCCACCCCCAATTTGTCTTGTTTCTCCTCTTTCTTTCATTGAAAGCCATTTTTAACATCTAAAACCGAAAAATTGAGGGGAAACAAGACAAATTGGGGGTGGGGTTGAATGAAGAAAAAGAAGAAGAATAAATCAAATGGAGAAATAAAGAGGGAAAGAGCTGGGAAGGGGGAAACAAAAAAGGAAAAAGAAAAAAAAAAATCAGCTAGCGAGGGCATTCCGGTGAAAAAAAAATTAAGTTCACCGGAATCCAGCTAAAGGTATCTCTAAGGCAAAAAAAAAAAAGTCTTAAAAGGTGTTCAACAAAAAAAAATTACAAAAGGTATCTAGTTGCCAAACACCCTATATAATTGCTGAACAAAAAATCCTTGTTTTTTACATTGAAACACAAAAAATGTCCATCTAAAAGAGAAGTTTTTCACTTCATAAAATGACCACTTAGAGAACGGCGAGAGTAGTTGTATAGCACACCTTGACGAAGGAAGAAATGTTGAGTTTTAATTATTTACTTTGTACTTACTTTTTTTTTTTTTTGAAGAAAGAAGAAACGCTTTGCTAATAAATACTCCATTCACCAACAATTTTTATTTAGACAAAAAACTTCCAATTCTTTTTTTCTTATATTGAGGGGTAAAGTGGGGCATAAAATAGAAGTGAAGGGGCATTAAACCGCATTACATGTAGTACATGCCCTCTCTTTCGATTTGTAACTCCCTATAAATAAAGCAACACTGCTTAGCAAAAAAGAACATACAAACACCAGAAAAAATGAAGTTACACTTCCTGTATCTCGTGTTCACAGTTTTCTTCTGCTGTACTTTGGCAAATGCTACCAGTCTCGTGCCCAATATTTGCAAGGTGCTTTCACGTCAGGATCCTAAGAACATCAATTATGAGTTCTGCACATCCCAACTCGGTTCCGATCCTCAGAGCTCCAAAGCCATGGCTCCAGAACTGGCAACGATTGCCTACCAACTCGCTGAAACCAAAGCCAAGGCCATAATCACCACCATTGACATGGTCTCAAAGCTCCCGACTGTAGAAGACACACCTACAATGACTGCGTTGGACAATTGCTCGGTCCTCTATATGCAAATCCCATATGATCTAGAAAAGGGTCTCAATGCGACACAGAAAGGGGATTTCAGCGGAGCTGATGTTAAGGTCAGTGCTGCCATGAATGCATCTACTGCTTGTGGAAACAAGATCAATGAGGACAAAAACGTGTCTCTTTTGGCAAAAGAGAACAGTGAGTTTTACCGTCTGGCCGCTATTATTCATGGTTTCATGAAGTTGTTGCCAATTATAAATAATTGATCTACTATCAATGAGTTTGAATAAAAGAAAGTGTACTCTTCTATTAAATCACGAAGAAAGATTCTCTGGTGTTACAATTCTTATACTGGTCTATTTTCTCTCTTTCTTACTCTCCTCCGGTTGTTTAAGTTTCCAGAACCCCCTATTTACACTGCAAAAAGGGACAATACCTCTGCATTATTTGCAGTGGATTTGGACTCGACATAAACTATATATCATGTTACAAAACTATAGATCTACAGTCTACTGAAAATTTACATCTGAAAAGACCTACCAAAAAAAATCTGTAACGCGGGTGGGTGAAGGGGGGGGGGGGGGGGGGTAGAGTTTGAACCAAATTGGTAGAAGAGCAAGGGTAGGAAAGCGTTACTCTGGAGCTTTATCCGTGTTTGCGCCAGGAACTATCTTTGCAGAGGTGACATTATCATTTTCATTTGTAGAGTCCTTGCCACCAGGTTTACGGAACCAACACTGCTCCGGAAGATGCCCCTTCTTCTTACAAATGTTGCAGAACCTTAACTTCCTATCCCTGTCCAGTTCATGATTCACAGGAGGAACTCCACACTTCTTCATAGGAATTCTCTGGGGTCCGAGTTTCTTGATGGGGTGAAAAACGGGCTTGTCAGGCTTCGGAAGAAGAGCCTCGCCCTTGTTTCCCTTTTTACGAGATTCTTCTTCAGCTTTAAGATGATTCATCAACATCCACACTGGTAAGTAGTCTTCTTTCATCAATTGAATGCTGTAGGGTTTCCACGACGGGGGAAGCTTGGACAGGATGACATTGACATGAAACTTCTCCTCGACATACATACCAGACGCATTAATGGAGTCGGCGATATGATGAAACTCCTGAACCTGCTCACTAACGGGTTTTTCTTCGACCATTTGGAATTCGATATACTTCTTTACCAAAGATACCTTTGCTCCATGCTCACGATCAAGATAAATGAGCTTCATTTCTTCCCAAAGATCTCTAGCGGAGCCAGTTTTCTTGGCGTAGTAATCAAAAAGATTGTCACATAACGAATTTAAGATGTTCTGGCGACAGATATGGTCATCATCAGTCCATTTCTGTACAGCTGATAAAATCTGCCTAAGTTCTCCATGTGACGCTCCCACAGCACTTGGGCATGGATCTGAAAGCACATACGCAACTTGCAAATGGTTCAGGTATGACTCCATGCGGTCTGCCCACTGCAGATAATTTTTACCGTCGAACCGAATTATCTCAACAGGCACAAGTCTTCGGGGTGTAGAAGCGACAGTGGATGCAACTTCATCTCCTTCCCCGGTAGCCATAGGTCCATGTTTGTGGCGTGTGCCTTCTTTTTGTATTGGTTCAGCTCTACTCTGTGCACCACCATTCTGTTCGATTTCCACCTTGGATCTATCGTGTCTATCATCAGCTTGTTTTCTTTCAAATTCAGATCTACAGACCACATGTCTTATAAGCATTATTGCTCATCTTCTCAACCAAGTATGAAGGTAAGATATACCACATAATTATGTGTATAACCACAATAACTCTTGAAAAGGAAAAGAGACTGACCTTAGTCTTGATTCGACTTTTGTTATAGCTTCTTCAATAGCAGGGATGCTCTTCCGAAAGATTGACCATTGCTCATTAGACAAACTAATGGCTGACAGTTTAACAATGGAAACAAATTAGATGAAGATAAGGCCAGGACACAACAATCAGGCATGCCTACCAACAGCAACTAGTGGCTGCCAAACCGTGACAAGGAGGAGAAAGGAAGACGAGGAGTACAGTAACACTCAAGACATAACTAAGACTGTTAAGGAAAACCAAACATCTCATTCTTCCAGCTAATTTGATTTGGCTTCATATATCTTACCTTTTCCCTTCCATTCCCTTCCCTTCACAACCCCCAACCTCCAACCCTTCCCCCCTCTCCGAATAAAAGAAGTCATATATCAGATGAACAAGATTGAGTATTGAAAATCAACATAATATGCCTACACCTGAAACATGTAGTGCTCACTGTTCATCCACCTCAGAGGGCGAAATTGCCAGTTCTCTAACAGAAAGTGCTTTAGGCAGCTCTGCTGTAGCTTGGAACTAATGCAATTCGTTTAATACAAATACCAATCTAGCTTTGTGATTATTGCCCTTGGAGACCCACTCTATCACCATGATGTAATTATTATGTAACTTCAGACATAATGCAAATAAGGAGGAATGCTAGATGTGCCTACTTTATTCATTCCTTCATTATGCATTTCATCTTAACTGTTCGTTTCATGTCCTCATCAATTTGTAAGGCTGGNAAAGCAAGCGAACATTGCAGAGTAAATTTTTTTCTTTATTTCATCCAATAATATGGACCTAATGAGGCAAAACAAGGGTGTCCGTGTATGATGAGCATTTCCTTATTGGAGAACGGAGATGATACAATGATACAGATTAATGCCATAATACTGCCAAGGATCACATAACAAAGTATAGTTGGATGCTATACACAATAAGCATAATAAAAATGCACATGCTAGGGAGATTGAGATGTATAATTACATTTAAATGAAGGGATCTGCTTCCCATCTTTCCAGAAGAGTTCTCTTATTGACACCATAGTTTTCTGTCCAGAATCTCCAATAGCTACATCTCTCTTGTTTGACAGCTACAAAGATTCAATAGAGCTAAGTGAGCAACATAATTAGGGAAATACAAGTCTATATATATAAAAGAATGATAGTAGAAGTGTTTTTTTGGCTATTCTCCTATAACAAATATCTGAAGTTGCCTATATGTTATAACGATAAACATAGAATACTACTATTACGAGCAATATCACTAATAAGGGTATTGTATATACTCTCATTCAAAATTATGTCATTCTCCACAGTAAAATCTACAGAACCACAATAAAAAATCACATAAACAAGAGCACAACACATCTCATCATGCAGCCATCAAACAATCAAAACAATCTATAGCTAGTCCATCATGCCAATTTCCTACACTTGTTTGAAGTACAGGGCACGGTGATCCATTCACTGTAACTGCATCTTTTTAGCCACACATGAAGTAAATATTACCCTGATCTGACCCATTTCTCGTCATGGAACTCACATTCCGTAGCCACAACCACCTTTATAATTACATACTTACATTCTAGTATTCTACAAATAACTTACGTGAAGTATTTCTTTTTTATGTTTTCTTGCTCACTCTCTACAGAAATGTGCATATCATAAAATTCTTCAAATTAATGCCACACAAGTTCATGCTATACATCAAATACCTAGGATAAAATGACTTTACTCGGAAATTTTATCATCCAAGAAACGATCAAATCTTATTCTTCCATTCACATTATTACAGAAAATAGAAGAAGAGAGAATCAAAATTTCAAATAGATGCCATTATGCCAAACAAGTCCACCCAACGGCCAAATCATGCATCAAATACATATCCTACAATGAAGAACTCAAAAATCATACCCTCCAAACAGCAAATCAATCAATCAATCACATTCTTCCACTCACACTATTACTCATAGTAGAAACCAAACACCCACTAAAACCCAACATCTTACAGACAAATTAAATCTTTAATGCAGAAATTAGGGTTTTTCAATACGATTAAACCAACCAATCTTAATCAAGAAACAAAGAAGAAAGTTCCAGACCTTGCAAATGACACGACAAGGAGAATCATCAGAACTCTGTTTCGCAACCGGAGCATCAACAACAACAACAGGCTTCATCTCCTCCACTTCTTCCTCCGCCGGTCCCTTAGCGGCGGTCCCCACCACAGCGCCGCCGCCTCCGCCGCCACTGCCGTCTTTCTCCTCCGCCACCGTCGGAGTTTCTTCTCCGGCGTCTTCGCCGGCGGTGGTGGGGAGAGAAAGGAGGAAGCTTTCGATGAGGTGGCGAACGAGGATCTTGTGGGGGAGTTCGGAGAGGTCGATGCCGAGGTCGCCGGCGACAATGGAGCGAACATCTTGCTCGGTGAGAGAATCAATGTCGGGAGTTGAGTGGAGGAATTGAGTGACGGCGAGTTCGATTTTGTGTTTGGTTTCTAAGTCCATTTTGAGGAGTGGGAGTGGGTGTGGCCACGTAGGAGAGAGAATGAGTTTGGGAGTGCAGTATCTCACTGTTTGTTTCATTTTCATCCTCGTTTTCACAGTTGCTGTGGAAACGAGGTATCCGGCGATGGTGTTGGTACCGCCATTAAAGGCTAGAAAAAAAAAAAAAAAAAAAAAAAACTGATCCCTCCAAAGTGGAAGAGATGAGGAAGGTGGAGGAGATAGGGAGACGTAGAGGGGCAAATTAGAGGGTTAAAATAGGGGTAAAAATGTTTTTATATAATTTATTGTATGTTCTATTTTTCCCCATTTTTCAGGTGTTAAAGATTGAAATAATAAATACCAAATAAAAATATTGGGTATCAAAATCACCAAACTCAAACATTGGGTACTAAAATCGCCAAAATTCCAAACATTGGGTACTAATAGAGCTGTTAGTTCCTCCAAAATGTTGCAAATCTTCGAGAATCTCTAGTAATGGAGCACTATATAGAAACATATCATAATCTTATAAAGCCATAGTCAAACCTTAATTTTAATTTAATGATCTCAATATTCATTTAAGTGGTTTGAGGCATTTTGATATTTTCGGTCATTTTTCTTGTCGGTCATTCACGTTACTCTTATGTAGGTACAAAACCTTTAGATTATGGCATCTGCAAAGTATATGTGGTAAAGTAGTACTTTTGACTATAAGCCTTAAGCCCATTCTCATTCATAAGCTTGGTGAAATCTACTTCGAGTAAGATATCTTTTCAAAAAGGCTTAAGATGTAAGGTTAGGAATGGATTGTAATAATCAATTTATGGGCGGATACCTGAAACTATAGCTCCACATTAGCTGATGTTTTAGACCGTAATTCTCAGTTGATGAAGTCCCATGAAAGTAAGGTTTGTGATTTTATTTTGCCTAATAGAACGTGATATGTTTCAAGCGTATGTCCTCTTCTATATGAAGATATTCTTAATACGATTGCATGTATTCCACTGCCCTTTCATGATGTGGAGGATTCAATTTGACAGAGATTAACTAGCAATGGTACTTTTTTCATAAAGTTATAGCTGCTCGTGAAGCCATTTCTTATTGTGTTTTAAGACTCGATCATGTTTGCAAGCTATACGGTGTAAGTATTGAAACCATGAACTATCTATTTGGCCACTACCCAACTAACTTTTAGATCTACTAAACTAAGGTTGTTGAAGCAAAGTGGTTGTTGATTGAACCCCCATTCTTCACTAAAATCAGCAAGCCTCACCATGACTCAACTATTTATTTTGAGTTTATGGCTAAATTTCGATTTGTGGTTTGGAGACTGTATTATCTGGAAATCGCAAAAATGATGTTTTTCGAGGCAAGTCTTTTAAACATACGAAAACCTTTGGTACAACACGAAAAAGGTTTATAGAGTGGCAATTACAAATGTCAACACCATTTACATTCCTCCCCCTAAGGAGATCAATTTCGATTACGTGGTTGTCTCGATATCCTTTGTTAAGCGGTCCCTTCAAGGGATGATTATGTGACAATAAACTTTGATAGGTCAGTGCGCAATAATATAGCTACAGTGGGTTTGTTATGCAGAATGTGACTACCCAACTGCTGCGAGCATGTGTGTATAAATTTGGCAATACACCTCTTATGGTGGTTGAAAACACACCTTGTGGAACGATGTACATATGTGGTTAATCTTGGAAAGACACAACCTTGTCATTTAAATGGTGATAGTCATTTTAGTTATACAGATTATGTGTGGTGAGGTATTTGTTCCTTAGCAAATCGAGAATCTCATTGTCGATGCTAGACGTGTCCTAACACCTTTTTATTTGACAATTGTGCAATATATTTTTAGAGAAGGCAATCATGCGATTTACTTGATATCCAATCTAGAGCACTTCATGTTTAACCCCATTCATTGGTCTAAGTCATAAACTACCGAACAATATCATACTCTTTTTGAAGATGTTTGAGGATTAGGCATGGAAAGTTATCGGATGATGTGTTAGGTCTCCATCTTGAGATTAGGCTCCTAACATTTAATTTCTTACCCATAAAAAAAATAAATCAAATTACCATCTACTTTTTATTTTTTATAATGTTGCGTATAACATTTTAGTATTTTATCGCCATGCCCAAATTATTTTTCTATCATAAAAATTCTAATTGATTTTAAGTACTTAGTTCATCATAATATATTTAATTGATTTTGTCCATTCATAGATAGGGCTGTAAACGAGCTGAGCCGAGTATCGCTGTGTTCATACTCGACTCGTTTATTAAACGAGTATCAATTTGGTGGTGGTGCTCGTAAAATGAGATGCTCGTACTCGATTCATTTATTAAACAAGTATGAAACTGGTGCTCGTGCTCAACTCGTTTATTATCGAATGAGCTATGAATGAGCATGTTCACGAGCCACTTATGAGTGTATCGGCTCGTTTACAACCCTATTCATATACTCCCTCCGCCCCCCGTATCTCCAACACTTCCTTTTTGCACAATAATAAGACAGAAAATTGCCCCTTACTGCAAGTGGAAGGAGTTTGATTGTTTTGTTTATTTAGGGGCAATAGGGTCAATTTTTGTGTAAATTAAATATGTCTAAATAAGGAACTGTTGAAGTTATATTGGGGTGGTCCAAAATAGAAACTACTGAAGTTACAAGGGAATAGAGGGAGTATTAAACCATTTGGAAATTTA